>PQWD01014388.1:0-118662 GCA_019425675.1 Leucinodes orbonalis
TTATGACAGTTTTTTGACATTATATTTTTTAATATTCGTTCCATTTGGATCCGCTAAAGTCATGGATTATAACACCTTTCATTAATCTGCCCCCCCCCAAGATTTTCTTTTGTTTGATTGATATAGAAATGAGTAATGATCATGATGATGATCATAATGATGGACGATACATGAATGCCCTTCTAAGTTTGAAAGCACGAATAGTACTGCACTACTCAATAGCTCATTTAGTACAAGTGACAACGAGTATTTATACTGTGATTTATCGATTTATCTCGTACTATCGTTCAGCGACATCTGTTCAAACAGTTTTGTACCAAAGTCAGAGACAATTTTGTCAAAATTGACAATACACCTCATCAGTCGTCCCGTCTGTCATTTTCCTTTATGGTTCTCTTTTCAACAAACAAGCATTCTACACCCATTTTTGTTGAATTTGGTATCATTCTCTTAAAATAAAAATACTTCACAGAGATGACATCAAAAAGTGAAAAAGACCGAGCGAAACAAATCCAGGACCGATGTCAGAACATATTAATGCAAATGTTGAAAGATGAGGACAATAAATATTGCGTTGACTGCGACGCGAAAGGTAGTATTTTTTTACTATTTTGTTACAAAACTTAGTAGACCCAATGAATGTAAACCTTCACCTCCAATTGGCCAATAATTAACCATCAATTATTATTAATGTGATTTATAATCATCCGAGGTCCTCGAACTCCATAAAATTGTGAATATCATTCTGAGTCATATATACTTCAAATAAATGTAATTGTTATTGAGTTCAATATTTTTTTATAAAAGAGAAACATGTTGACTTGTAGCCATCTCAATTACCTGTTATTTAAAAGGTAATTTATGTGAAACCATTTAACCAACTATAGTGCACTAAAATTTCCACTGTAATTATTATTGCTCACTTCAATAAGTTGTTAAAACCTGCCTTTAGTTTTTTTAACATTTCTTTGTAAATGATCAACAAACTCGTATCAATACTGCATTGTGCATTTGAATTATCAAAAAGCAGAAAGACAGTATTTACATCAAAATACGTATATTTTTGATCTGCTTGAAATAAATAACAAATCAAAACTAATAAATTGCTTTTGAAGGCAAAATTAGGTAGATGTTATTGTATGCATGAACATAAACATAGAAGAAATTAATAAGTAATCTTTGATAATGATCCCTTTGGTGTAATGGTTAGACTTGAGAAGTCACACCAAACATAGCTATTCAACAACCACTGCTCAACTTATATCTCTTCCAAAGTCTTCTATATTTGGTTACAGTCCCTTATTACATGATGAAAGCCATTGAATTAGTCAGTTGTGGACTACAGAATATTAAAGGTGAAAAATTAATCCTTAAAGTTGTTTATTATTAGTCAAATAAAAAAAATATGATACTAAAAAATGGTTCTTATCTTTTTTTTAATGATATAAAGATAATATATTTTTTACGATATTACAGTTATTCCCTGTTATCGCTAGGTTTGATTACATCATTTTGATTTTGATCATTACTGATCCCATATTTTTTGTTTAAAGGAAGGTACATATAACCATGTATATTTGTGCTTATGTTAAGGTTGTGATCTATTAACTACCATTACCATATTATTCTTGCAATACTATTTTTTTATTCTTTGATTTTTGCCATTTTATCTTATTTTTTATATATTTTCTTACTATAGCCTCTATCTTCTTGTGTTTAGTTATTTCTTTCATGTTTAATTCAAACACACACAATAATAAAAACATATCTTTAAAATAAAAGTATATGTTTATCATTAATTTAGTACCCATAAGTTTGTTCATCAGTTATTATGGTTTATAGTTTAAACACCTTGTTTAGATTAGTGCTAGATGGTGCTGAGCAAGTGTCAGTGGATATTTATGTGGTTTAAAATTATTAGGTCCTCGTTGGGCGTCATGGAACCTCGGCATATTCCTGTGCATCCGGTGCGCTGGTATCCACCGCAACCTCGGCGTGCACATCTCCAAGGTCAAGAGCGTCAATTTGGACTCTTGGACACCTGAACAAGTGGTATGTAAATGATAACCTCAGTTAGTGCAGACACACGTCCTGGACTGCTACTTCTCAAACAGAAGTTGACTTGGCGATAGAGTAGAGCAGGGAGATAGCCTTTTTAGTTGACGATTGCGCACATAAAACAACCTTCGCAATGATCAGTCATCGAATGACAGAGAGGTTTGAGTTCCACTCTGGGATACCATTAGGCTTTTTTGAGAGCCATCTGCCCTCACCACTTGTCATTCAGAATTAGATAAACAATTAACTAACTAGATGCACAATCACGAAGAAACGACAACCAAGAAATGTACAAGCCGCATGACACATACGTATAGTTATTGACATATTTATAACATAAAATTATTCATTCAAATTTTGACCTTCACGCGTTATAGAAGTTTTCAAAATCAAAAGCACGAGCACACTATTTTGTCATTATGACATGACAGCGAGCGACATGCTTATGAGTGAAAATTCTGCCAAAATGACGCGATGAGTATAATTTTGCCGTGGACACTAAAAGTCATGACAAAACGTTTGACCAAAAAATACCTCTACGTATTTTCCTGGTGTGGGCTATTGGGATAGTAGTCGTTTACCCCCACCAATCCAACCTGCGTACTAGCGTACGGCCTAATTTCTTCAAAGCCTGAACTTGATACATAAATTCAGTAAATTTGCTGAATTTCAAACTATTCAGCTAATTGACCAAGTATATATTTTTAAAATTGTTTATTTATAGCACTTATAGTCCACATTACATTCAGTGGCAACCCATAAGTAAGATGACACTTAGCTTTAAGTTTATGTTTTGATTTCTTGTTGCGTGTATCAGTTTTTATTCTGTGTTGTCCTAGTAAATAAAAAAAATAAAAGAGAAGTTTTATTCTGCAGTTTAGATTCAGTGACTAAAAACTTACTGTTCTCAATGACAAGTGTTCGTTCAGGTGTCCCTGCAGCAGATGGGTAATTCGCGAGCTCGTGCCGTCTACGAGGCGAACCTGCCAGACTCCTTCAGGAGGCCGCAGAATGACTCCTCGCTGGAGGCCTTCATTCGCGCCAAATACGAGCAGAAGAAGTACATCGCCAAGGAGTGGGTGCCGCCGCCAACGCCAAGGTTAACTGGTGAGTCAATTTTTTTTGTTTTTTATGTTATGTGATACGCCAGACTATGACAGAGCGGCATTTAGGAGACCAACAACTGATAGACTTACTATCCTCCATCAACGCCGCACTGCGCCCGTCACCCGAAACAACAGATGTTAGGTCTCCTATACCCGCTAATTTCACTAGCGACAGTGGCCTCATCCCGAAACACAAAAGTGCATAACATTCCTGTTTCACGGGATGATATCTGGCACTGTGGTGGCACCTACCTAGACGACTCAGTATCGAGTCTACCACCTAGTAAAAAGTAGTCTAAATATAGAAAACATGTACATAATGTAATTTCATCATCTTTCAGCCACATAAAGTTTAAGGCCCGTATTCTAGAACGAGACTCGAGCGTTGATCTTTACTTAAAGGTAGTTAAAAAGGGATACCGCTATATACGATGAATAACGTCATCCTTTCACGCACAAACAACACACACTCTCTCACACACACATTATGGAACATACCCCGAATTTCATCCTCGATCTGCGAGTGGGTCTTGGAGTCCTGATATACAGGGTCGTTCCATATGCTTGCATACTTTGTTTTTTATTTAAATTTGTCAATACAGTTGTAATACCTGTAAATTCTAGTGTGTGGAAATAAATAAATTTTTACATTACTTTTACTGTACTTTCTAACTCTATTTCAGTGAATACCAATGCTCGAGTCTCGTTCTAGTGTGGTAAGCCTGCTTTAGCTCGAATGAGTCGGATCGAGCAGATACTCATCTAATTTCAGACTTGTAGCAAATCATTCTGGTTGCCCTTGTCCTCGCACGATATATTTACGTACGTACTAACTCGTACCTACAATCTTCGTCTCTTTCGCACTGCGTGTCTGTCATGCTCTCACTTTCTGTCTCATTCTCGCATTGGTAGTTGTTTGTATGGCCGCTAGTGGCGAACATCATTTGTAGTATATATGTAGTGGGAAATTTAATAAATACACATTCATCTATTATTGGAGTTTCACTCAAAACACTAAGGCGACCTACCTACAGACTTTTAGTTATTGAAAAGGCATGTGCCTTTCAGTATATCAGTGGCGTGCACAGAGATTTTGAGCAGACAGACGACAAAACTGTCGAATCAGCTACCATCTGACTTATACCCTGAGCGATACGACCTGGCGTCCTTCAAGAAGAGAGCGTATTCCCACTTAAAAGGCCGACAAAGCATTTCTTTGCCCTCTGGTATTGCAAGTGTACATGGGCGACGGAGTCTTTTACCATCAGATGAGCCGCCTGCTCGTTTGCCCGCTATAACATAAAAAAAATGCATTCGACTAGTTAATTTTGGGAATCGCAATACTTTCATGATTCATCATGATTCAACAGCTATTAACGCCATCTATTCAGATTTTTGTGCAATTTTTACATTACTACTTATTTTGTTTTCAAACATTTGACAAATTAATAATTTACTATAACTTCTAATGTACTAATTGCATAAATATCTCATAGATGGCGCTGACAGCTATTTAAATGTTATGATAAAGTTTTCGAATGATTAAACTATTATATGTAAAATAACAAACAAAGGAATTTGCATATTTTTTATGTATAGACATGTTGATTTTATTAAACAATTATACAACAATCCTTTTCTATTTTATTATTGATTTGAATGTATATTTGACTACATGGTCTGCATAAGACAATGTCATTAGTGAAATCAATAAAATAATTTCAATAGATAGGTGCTAAATTGTTTATAATCGATGTTAAGGTAAAAACCTATAGCCTCTATTTAAATTTGCCAAATGTTTGTTATTTAAACATGATTCTAAATGTTTTTTTACTAGAATCATGTTTGGCAGCGGCTTTATGTAAATTATTTAGAACAGAATATCCGCTTTATTATCTTGAATTTATTACAAAATTTATACTACTACGAGTTAAATTTAAAATAATAATTAATATTTATAATAATATTTTTGTATTAAGTATTAACGCGAAACCCAGGGTATGCACTGCTTATATGCATTATATGCACATTACAACGGCACGCCCTGCAGTATATATATTTTTTAAGATGCTCGTGTTTTAATAACGTTTCTGTTTCTAGTAAGTCGTCAATTTGACTGACACCTGATTTTACTACCACCATATATTTTTTATTCCCTTTCTTGTATTTGTGACGCCATTTCTCATGTCTTCAGGATAAAGAGATAGACGAAGAAATGGAGAGACAGAAACGGAAAAAGAAGTCCACATCGTCAGGCCTCGTCCGCTGCCAGCACCTATCACGAGCGACAAGAAATATAATGTTACAAATATAATTTTCTATTTTTACATATTACCAGAGAAAAAACTACCATATTTCAGAGGTGCTAGTAATAAATAGTTTTCTGAGCTTGTAATAGAACTTAGAAGCTTTCAAATCTAAAGTAAATGAGTTTCTTTTAGGAAGGTGCTTCATCAGGTAAATTATGTTTCACATACAACAGGTGGGGTAGTGGTCAAACATTTTATTATTATATAAATACCCAAATGTGGAATCCATTGATTTCGATATAACACTTTAATGAGACAGAGAATAAGCATTTTTAATATTAATCCATACCATTACAGAAATCTGACGTCATACCCAGCCTACCGAAACCGAAATCGTCAGTCAGTCCGAAGTTAGGCAGGAGTACGCCCACCAATCAAGAGGCGAAGCCCTCCAACGGCGCCGCCGACCTCCTAGGCCTCGACACGGCCTCCGCACCAGAACCGAAACCGGCGAACAACGACGACATATTCTCCAGTTTCTTCTCAGCGCCAGAGAAACCGGCCGAGCCCAAACCCGAAGAACCAAAGTCTGATCTCAAGGCCGAAGAGGAGAACTTCTTCAAGCAAGCCGCGCCCACCGAGAAGGAGAAATCGAAGTTGACCAAGGACAGCATATTGGCACTGTACAGTCAAACCCCTTCAGGGAACTTAGCAAACTTCAACCAGCCGCAGCAACAGAATTTCTTCGGCACGTTCCAAACGCCGCAACAGTTCAACAATCCGCCGGCGCAAAACGGTATGCAGTTTAATCAGTTTCAGCCGATGACTAGCCAATTCCAACAGGGTTTCCAGCCGCAACAGCCGAGCGGCAGTTCCAGAACAATCAGTTCTTTAGCCAACCCCAACAGCCGTTGTCCCAGCAATTTGGTGGGATGAACTTAGGCCAGAGTTTTCCAAATGCGTTTGCGCAGACGAATAGCAACGTTGCTAGTAACACAACTTGGCAGTAGACATTTTGTGTTATTTAGGTTTTTTTACGTGAGGCAATATGCTTTGTAGATATGCTTGTTTGTGGCTTTATCTGTAGTGCGTCAAACATAGAATTAAGTCTTCTATTGATCTTCCTTCCTAAACGATTGAGTCTAGTATACTGGTGCAGTATTGGGAGATAGCCAGAAACTCATTAGTTGTTTGGCAGGATGCATCACAGGTTGGGATGGCTCAGGTCCAAGAAGATAAGGCTGTGACATCCTCGTTTCTAACCCTTCTACATAATCAACATGTAATATTGTTCTTTAATTATAAAATAAGACGGCTTGAGAAATTTTGTTTTTTTGGTGTTGGTAATAAAGTGCAAATTAGAATATGTGTTTTTCAAACTTTATTTTGTCATTCTCAAGTTTATTCAAATCGATTGTGGCGTAATTATGCATAGCGGGCATGTGTACTTAGTAATAACTTGACATAAAATCGCAGAGATATGCATCGTTTGATTTCTATCTCAAGTTACTTTGTATTCAATACCTGTGGATGATACAACCTTAACTATGTATGCTACTAAGCGGTGAAATAATACAGACGCAGACCACCTTGTATAAGCTCAGATAGTTTTGGGCCCACCAATTATTGGCAATGCATTATTTTCGATAATAATTTCACATTTTCTAGTCTAGCAATACTATTTGTTCATACTTAATAGTTGTTAGGTGCATTTTTATACATGAATTCAAACAGTATATGCCACAAACAAACATAGACTATAATTACATGCAAATAAAAATTACTTTTTATTTGGTTACGCCTTATAGGTAATGTATTCGTTCAAAGAGCCACACGCTGCACTTTGTTCCTAATCTTGGAAAGAGCTGACCATATACATTAGATTTTCAACCTTACCATTTAATTTAAAGATTATAATTAAATATGCAACAGGGGGTAGACAAAATAGGTTTATCAGTTAAATAGGGGTAAGACCATTTCTATAATCCATTGTTAATAAGCCTTGGACCTTGATCTCATTATTTGATTCCTGGGTCCAGGTATATCTAATTAACTTACCCTTTATTGTTAAGAAAGCTGAATGAGTCTACAAAAACCTATGAAATTAGCGGCTAGACCTATATTTCAGAGACAGACAATTGTTTATGGTCCTCTATTTGTCTATGATAAATAAAAAACAATTGCAACACAGAAGGTCTTAATGTCTCAAAAGAAATATAATTTGATTCCATAATATTAAAATACAATAATTGTTATTTTTGTGTCACCCACTACGTCCATAATGTTGGTTTTGACATTAGGTATGTGTTATATAAAAAAACAGCACCCATGTTAAATGTGCGTGCATTTTTTCATATTTAACATTTTTTTTCAATTGGATGTTTATTTTTATCAATATATAAATTTATATTATTTTATGTTAGTATTATAAAATTAGTCGTTTTACACTTTGTGCTAGTTCTAAACACTAATAACACAGTCTAAATTATATCGCACAGATTATTAGTTTCTTATTAAAACAATTGTAATAAGTAGATAATTTTTTTTTATTAAATAATTTTAATTTTATATGTGATTTTATCAATTTTGCAACTTGCACAGGCTGCTTTAATTTTGTATACTTAAAATATACTGGTGCAAATCTTGTACAGCGTACTGTACAGAAATAATTCAAATGAAGAACAATAAACAAAACATTTTATTAAATTTAGTCTTCTATTTCCTTGAATTTGTGAAAACGAATATTAAATACCACTTGTTGTATCAAATCCCAGTCGACTCATAAGTAACACTATCGGGGATAAACATAACCATAGACAATGTACAATTGTACAATGACAATGGTATTCAAGATACTGGCAATATTTAATATATTTATTTTTATTATAATGAAAGAGTTTGTCTTACGTCATACACAATAAATCATTTGTACTATATAATAAGTAGATGGTTATTACTAAATTATTATTGATAACCGCTGTTGCTATTGCAATACTATTGTATTCATTCCCATACTTATATTTTATTTCATTAAATACTTCACCTGGTCGTGAGTGGCAAATGTTACTTAACTTTTTAATCTAGAGGTGAACGACTCATAGTGATTTTCACAAACCTACAGTAATGCACATTGAAAACAAGCAAATGAATTCTGTCTATGGTACATCGAGTCGATGGAAATGAGAAGCATTTGTTTTTAATAATTCCAAGTTGAATGTATTTTCAATAAATAAAATGTGATTGAGTAATAAGTTGATAGCAATGTATTATAATAGAGAAAATGTAAGGGCTGTCAGTCATATTGGCTTAGGTCCTTGATTGTGTCCGTATTTCATTTACACAATAAATATATTGTCAAAAAAGTTTATTCTTTTATTTTATGAGTTCAGTAACCTCAATAGATAGGCGAAATAAGTTCAAACTTTTTTGTATTTTAATAGAATGAAATAAAATAAAATGAAATGTTTTTCTGTAAAGTAAATATTTTATTCCTAAAAAATATACAGGCTTAATTATGAATATTCCCTGACCTTCACACTAGGCAAAGCCTGTCGTGGGGCAGCACACGAATAACTAGGTATTGAATTTTAAACAATGGTAAAAATCTATACATAAAAACATGCTAAGCACATTCGCCACCGGCTTATTTTCTAAACACAATGGTCTGGGTGTTTTCTATGTATAATACGTACGTATTTACAAAGAAATGTAAGCTCATATATATATTTACACCCAGGTACTCCATAGTGTCGGTTAGTCCTACATAAGTTGGAACTTATGTGGTCACAATGTCATAGATAAGAATTGAATTCAACCAATGCAAAACGAATCTCATACCATCTTCGACCCTTTTGCGAGTCAGTTTCCAAGATGGATCGTGGACAACGAAACAAGAAGCGTGTCATCAACGTAGCACAGGATGTCAGCGTTCTGAATGGGGAGTAAAGAAATATCATTTATATAATAATGGACAGTGAAGGACCAAGAATGCTACCCTGTGGCACAGCAAAGGAAACAGAGCTCGAGTCACTTAAAAAGTCCATGATCCTAATAAACTAAGTCCTATCAGTTATATAGCTACTAAACCAATTCAGAGAATTTCCTCGGATACATAATTTATCTAACTTCTTGAAAAGAATAGGAGAAGCTACCGCATCGAAGGCTTTTCCAAAATCAAGGAAGGCACACAGCTACGTCTATTATCAAGATGTTTTCGTGTATTTTGTTATTATGGATAAATAGTGTCATTATTTACTGAACCATGAATATTTTTTTTTTACCACTGTCAATATGAACCTTAATATATGTATTTATAACATAAAAATATAACCTACATTTATCTATTTATAACCTATATATAAAAAGTAGCTAAGAAGTTAAGCTAATTTTTTTTTTCACGGAAATTGTCCATCATCAAAATATAGCTAAGTTGGCAACACTGCAAGACATCGGTCCGGCCGGTCTGATTAGCAAGGCTGCCTGTTCTAACCTCTATTACATTGTGCGATCTGCAGGGACCATGCAGATCGAATAATGTAATAGCTGCTTCAGTGCTTCAATACTTTTTTTTTCGGAATAACTTATCACTGTTAGCTCCAGGTGGCCTTCACAGCTTCACCGGATAATTTGTGAGCGTAGAGGGCTCTCAGCCCAAAAATTTATGCAACGGGCCTAAGGGTCCCAGAGTGGACGGCCGAACCTCGACTTAGAGCGTTGCAGGGGGAGGGCTAGGTAACCTAGTATAAGTGAGAACAAATATAAAGTATTGAAGCACCTAATTGCCCAAGCTGCTAATTATATAACATTAGCAAACAACCGCGCCTTTACCCGGGACGTGCTCGACGATCCGATCCGACATTGTATGTCAAGACATTACAGGCTAAATAAACTAATTGCCTGAGAAGGGAGTTTGGACGTTGGTCCCGGCTATAAACTTTGGATGGTAGTCGTTAACACCCAGTAATCCGTAACATAGATCGCGCGGTCCGTTACACACCACGCCGGCGAAATTACGGCTAAGTCTCCCCATAGCTATGCTATGAGAGAAGAGAGATGCTCTGTACCCTGCTTTGGGCCGTTATAGGCGGATGACGATGCATTTTAACAAAATTGAAATTTATGAAACATAAAATAGGTAATCATCATCATCATGAGCTCATTAAACGTCCCCACCGGTAATTCGTATAGAAAAAAAGAAAAGATAGAAGAAAGGTAGCCGAAAAACGTTTAGATATTGCAAGACGTGCAAGACTTATAAATTTTTTGGTATCGATAGGTTTTTGTATGTAAAATAAACATAATTAAAAATATAATTATTCATTTGAAAAACCCTTCACTGTCATTATTTTTACTCGAAACGTAGTGTAAGCTTTTTGTCAAAATTTGTGTTTCTAAAAGTGCATACGAAAACGAACGAAACAAACTGTTTAGAATTCTTAGAAGTTAAGTCAAGAGTATGTAAAGTAAGAGGCGGGACTTCCATAGAAAAAAAAAATCTACACAAATGTCAAACGGAGCAGAGATCTTGCACCAACTAACGAAAGTATGCTGTCAATCGTACCAACATGAGAAATAACAAATAGTTGTTTGCAGTACATCCTACATAGAATATATCGATATCGATATTCGTAACGAATATATATATATATATATTATATATTATTACAATACTATTTAAAAATATTTTCAGAATCTCCATTTCGTTTTAATGGTAGAAGTAAATATATATTATTCTATACTTCTACCATTAAAACGAAATTGTATGATGAGTTAAACAGTAAATAAGTCAAGACCATAATTTATGTTATTTATTAAACAGTCATAAATATTTTTGTTCGTAGACTGGTATTCACCAAAATTACATGGTTCGAGGGCACATCTAAAACCCGTTTAGTTTAGTTTTTCATAATTTTGATTTCTTTATATTTCTATTTTCGTAGCAACTTCAGGATAAAAAATAGACGTCATTTCATGGATGCTGCACCAGGCTGAAAGTAAAACACGTAATATTAAAAGTTTTGAATAATTGTTTCATCCTTATTTCTTTAAAATTTAAACTGCCTCCGTGGTATCAAACAACAATTGACTTAAACTACTATCTACTATAGTCTTGGTCAGAGTATACAGAAACATCAAACGACGGAGATGACTCTCCTAGAAGAAGCAAGCTCACTGAATACTTGCCATTTATTACTTTTCTATACTCATTAGTTGAGACTTTTTATTGCTATCTCAATTTATCTGCTCAATTTTCTTTTTTGCATAATAATGTAACATTTTGACCCATAACTTACATCTGAAAAATATCGATATCGATAAAATGAAATACCGCACTATAGTGATGAACCGGCTATTTCGTAATTATCACAATAATATTATATTATGTTTGTATAGTTTTAAGATACATCTTTAAATAACATCCTACCTGGCTTCATCAACAGGAAATTTAGCCATAAAGTGGCGTTTGACTCCATCTTTTCTTCCAGATCTTAAGCCACAAATTTCACAGCGCCGATACTTCATTCTTACTTTAAATCCTTATTTCCAAGTCCTGAAATGATAACTAAAGTCCTAACAACGTTTCACTTCTATCCTAACCGAAAAAAAACTTATGCGCATGAAGAAAACTCGTAAATATCACTTTCAACAGAATATAAAGAGTAATCATGACAACAAAATTGACAACTTATTTATGATTAACTGAAACTAACCAAAAACTAACCGCGAAACAATCATATTGTCAAATGAAGAAGAGTCAGCAGAGGAAGTGAGTGAGATGGCTATAGCCGCCATTAAAATTCTGCTCCGTTTCATAGTAATTTATTTTTGTATGAAGTTGCGACTGCCTGGTTAAGTTTGCTTTTAACCTTGCAAAGAATTCTACTTAATAGTTTTCGTTTTTTAAATTGAATTGTCGATAATGTACGATAAATTAAAGAAGATTACTTAAAATGGATATTGGGTGAGTACTTAATCAGAAAAAAGTAACAGTTTTTCTCATTTTCCGTATATTTTTTGAAAACCATAATCTCGAATTTTGTTTTGGCGGGTGCGGCCATATTTGACAGAACAGCTGTTGAGTTGCGTGCTCTTAGTTGTTTTATTAATTCATTGACAAAAAATGTCTTACAACATTGTTTTTTAGTGTAAATAGTGTTTACTGTGTGTGAAATTAGGGTTGAACACAAAAGACAATGTGCGAAAGGAATTTGGAATAGTTTACGGCAATTACCAGCAATGGCTAGTGGACCTCTGAATTACGAGAATTCCGTTCCCTCAGAAGAATTGGAATATCAAGCGAAATGGGGCAAGTTTTCGGATTGGCTGCATTGTATTTGTGTTGTAACTTTCGACCTAGAGTTAGGGCAGGCCATGGAAAGTGTGTATCCGCCTGGGTGAAGTTGACAGACCAAGAGAAGTGCAATATATGTTATTTGGCTTTTCCCGATTCTAATTCGGGATGTATGGGTGATACGCAATTTCATGTGCGGCTGCGTTCACGGGCGCCCTTGTCCCCCAACAATTAATCTACAACGAAGATGCTGTTCCCACTCTTCAGGCTGATTCACGCATTACTGGGGCTTCGTTTATTTTCGTCAGGTCAAGGATCCGTCGCTACCCCGAGGATACTTTCAGAAAAGCATCATATTGCTCACAAGGCTTCCATTTATAAACCTTTTTTATAAAGTCATACAACTCATAGCACCTAAGCATTTCGAGGAAGGTGAGAGTAGTTTAGAGGCTGCTTGCCACGATATAAACAGGTGGCCCTTGCTGGATGCTGGCCAGAATGTCCTGCTTCCTGTTCTAGGTTCAGTATTTCAGTCCTACATTCCTAACCAACAGACTGGGAAGATAACTCGATCCGATATAGCAAAAGTGTTTCTCCAGTGTGCCCCATATTATTGCATCAATACAAGATGTAAATGTGTTTGATGCTTTATCCAGTTTGATATCCCACTTACATTTGCTTTGGGAGCTTGTTTTAACAGCTGAACCTATAGTGGTAATGGCCAGTTCTCCTACAGAATGTTCAGCTTTGGTGCAAGCATTGACATACTTGATACAACCACTCCCATATGCCGCTGAATACAGACCATATTTCACAATACATGATAGTGAATTCAAAGAGTTTACAAGAAAGCAATATAACCCACCTTGTGTAATACTTGGTGTGACTAATCCATTCTTTACCAAGACATTGCAACACTGGCCACACACTATCAAACTTGGTGATTCAGCTTCAATTAAAACTAAATTGAGAAAAGTGGGAAATTTGAAGTTACTGGACACTGCTCCTGGTGTGTATACTCAGTATAAACCATTTCTAGAAAAAGATAAAACAATTATTAAAAAGTTACACAATGGTATAAGAACTGATAGACCATCAGAAGTTCAAACAGCAATGGTCAAACGTCACTTATTAGAACTGACTCAAAGTTTTATGATCCCATTAGAGAGGTATATGGCCTCTTTGATGCCTTTACAGAAAAATATTTCCCCATTTAGAGCTCCTCCAATTCCGAATCCATTTAACCCTGAAGACTTTTTTGCAATGCTACAGCAGTCTGGACCCCAACTCACAACAGGTATCAAAGGTGATTGGATAGGCTTGTATAGAAACTTCTTTAAAACGCCAAATTTCAGTGCATGGTTTCATCAGAGGCACAGCAATCTTACCAATAAGTTACATGCATTACAATTAGAAGCACTGGCTGAAAGTGATCTTAAAAAGTGGTCAGTTGGAAAGAAAGAAGTTGAGATTGTGGACATGGTGTTAAAACTCCGTGAGGTGTTAAAAAGTAATCCCCCTGTAGCTGATAATACAAGGACATTATTAGCACGAAGACTGGAGGATCTCAACTGTATTTTGCCAGAAGATATGAAGTCTATTTTAAATGCAGCATTGTGACGAATGCACTGCTGCACCTCAAAATGGAGGGGTTGCAGCGATGACTGCAATATTAAAGTAAGGCTGCATTGCAGGTCTATTGTGTGTGTTTAAATTAATGGCCAAAATAGTATGGATAGAATTATTATAGACAGATGGTGAAATATCAACAGTTCTTATTTCTGTCATTTATAATTATTACAAACTAATTAATCTTCACTGTATTTATTCATATATTTGAATACTCATATCATGAACAGAAAATAATGAAGCTCAGAGTTCCAATATTAATTTTAAATGATTATTCAATGCAAGAAGTACTATTTAGAAACATTTTAGGCTTGACTTGATAAACCAAATGTTGGCCATTTCAAGAACTTCATTATGTTTTATTTAGATATTCTTTGCAAACAATCACTAAACTCTTGTGATCTTAATACTCCAAAATATTCAATTCATTACCTAAACTTGCAGGTGCTATTTATATAAATGGAAAGCATAAGTATGTCAGCATATGTGTAAGTAGGTAAATATGTAAATATGTAATTGTGTTAAATAAGTTTAGCGACATAATTTTATATTTTTAAATTTAATGTTATAGTTTAAATCTGTAGCCAGTTTTTAAGTAGACTTAAGGTCATTGTGTACAGTGTTATCGAAATGCAACTCATAAAAGTTGTTTATTTTTACATACTTGGTACTTTAGCTTATGAATTAGGCATGTAATAATTAAAAGAACCTTCATAACATTAAATGGAATCTCGTCAATGTAAATTGAGTAAAATAAAGCCTGTAATTTTACATGTATCCATAATATATTTTGTTACTGTTTTGCGCTGTTATATCTTCTTTGCAAAAAATCCATCCATCCATTTTACTATATAATTCTTATAAATTATAGCAAAAACAACACTATAACTGATGACTTGTAAGTTAAGCTAGAAATAAAATATTCCATATAAATGTTGAGGGCATTATGATAAGTCTGTTATCAGCTACTACTTCATTTAAGATACCCAACTGTAAATATGGTTATTATCTGTATGATGTAAATGAAATAGGTTAATATTCATCTCAAATTGGGAATCTGCAGTGCAATCTTTATAATTATGAAATTTTTGTTAATATACATTATATTTTTTCTTAGTGAAATTTATTTTTGTATTGATTTCTATGAATTATTATTTACATTAGGATTATCATCAAAATTATGATTGCATTAATAAATATGAAATAATTACTTTTCAAATGGACTATTTTTGCTCACTGGAACAGGACAGCAGAAAGTAACTGGTTTGTTTTTCTTTTCCTATTCATTGATTTTATATAAAGTAGAACATCACCTCACTGTTTTTCAATCCCAGTTCTCACTGTTGGCTTGATCAAAGTACCAGTAATTATTTTGTCTTCTGCATAAATTAATCCATTCTTATGAGATCTTATCAAATCAAACTGGTTGCTATTCTTTAGGTGCCAAAAAGCGAATTAAAAATGCGTTACAATTTTTTGCATTATGTAGGTAAAATATGAAAAGGTTTACGAAATTAATTAATAGCAAATTATTTGCTCAACTTTAATTGTGTGATGCATAATTACTATCTTCCTATTATAATAAATAATAATTTAACCATTTTCAAGATACTTTATATTACGGGTATAGAGTACCTACACCAGCAACTGTACTGTTTTTTCTCCTATAATTATATTTTAAGTAAAATCAAAACATGAATGCTTTGTATTGTTGTTATTACTCAAAATAATTTGCAAATTTCAAAATATGAAGAATGTGTTTTGTGTGGACTGTTGAATTAAGAGCATTGTACAAATACAATTATGAATAGAAATAAAATAAACATTATAATTTTTCAAACAATTCATTTTATTTAAGGGCTTATGCATATATTGTGCTGCTCCGATACAGGGTTATGATCGATGGCAGGCTTTGCATGATCCGCTGTCAATGTACCAACAGATATGGTTCAAATAAAATCTGTGTACACATCACCGGACTTTAGGTGCCCCTGCACTTTTCTAATTGGTGACAACAAAACAGTTGTACTAAGTATAGGTGAAACTAGATTTTATCTTGATTATTTCAACATAGCCATTTGCCTAATGACTGATTTGTAACAATTTTGTGGTCACCCAAAAGACAAGCTCAAAGTAAACAACTAAAATAAATCTATTAAATTATTTACATTCCTAAATTAGGCGGTAATTGGATCACAATCGGTTGTATCTCGCTTTGCTCCAGATATTGTCGTTATCGGTGACTAGGGTGTAAACTCCAGCGAGGGTCAGGCCTACGGCTGCACCTAGGCCCATGGAGCGTAGGCCCGCAGTGCTCTTGTAGATGACGCCTGTGGTTGCTGCTGCTATGAAAGTATTTGCTGTGTCCTCTTTGTCACGAACCCATGTGACTCCCAGAGCGATGCAAGAGTAGAATGATGCGATGATGCCGAGGGTGCAGCCAGTAGATGTTCCTGTTGATGTGCACAGAAGATTAATTATTGTCTCCAACTACTAATTCTGATATTTGAGGAAGACAAAACACTATAGTGTTTTGTCTGAACGTTAATATGTGTGTAAATTGTACTATATCCCTTTTTAACTGTGATGTATCATATTTTATAAATTTGTATGCCTATTTGGTGGATCATAGTGATATTTACTTACTAAATGTTACATTATTTTAATACCTATGATTACAAAATAAAGTATTCTATTCTGAGACAAAGTATACAATTATAAGTTCATTGTATACTGTAAATAGGAGGAATTATTGTGGGAAGATGGAAAAGCTATTGTTTGTGGGGACAGTTATCTTTGGAAAGTCTTTGACAGTTTAAATCAATTACATAAGGTCCCATAACATTAGATAAATGTAAAGTCAAAATTTATGCAAAGAAAAATGTCCTGCCTCTTAGAGAAGAACTATATGACTCCAAAATGATGACAATATATTTTATATTGTCTGTAACATTAGTAAAGAATTATTAGTATCAAACTTATTTGAACTATAATGAAATATTATCTAATGATTAGGTACTTGCTACAATCATTTAAAGGTAAATCTTACAGACTCACCTTGTTTCATATATAGTTAACTATTTGGGTTCTTCTGATCTTTCCAGTTTGTCAAGTGTTGTTGCTCTTAATCCTTTATAAAGTCCTGTTACTCCACCCAGTCCTAAAAAAAAGAATTGTTTCTTCATTATTCTCACAGTCAAAATTATAATAACTAGATGTGGTTATAATAAGACAGTTCTTCCAAATCATATTAAATGGGCAAGAGAAATAAAGATGCTCAAACATTTTATACCAGACAATCTGATAATAGCACAGGGGTTCCCATTTTTAACCCAATATATTTAAAGCATAATTAATTTCTGCTCAACAGCTCAGCTTTTTAGTCATGTCTTGAACACAAAATTTCTATATAAATATAAAGCTTTTGAATCATCAACAATGATCTCTCTTGCAGTCAGGGCATAAGACTCCCTCATTTTGGGCCAGATATCCTAGGAAACCAGAATGCTTTGGCCTTCCTCATCCGGAGATATGAAATATCTCAACCCCAGGGCTGGATTTCATTCAATAATATGTGCTTGTTGCACTTTTTCATATTTAATGTTTATCAATCTTCCAGCAATATACCAAAGTTTGTTATAATAATATATTAGTACATTAAATATGTAATAGAACCTAAGGTAGTAAATGTTCGTTTATTCTAATTGATTATGTAAAATTGATAAAAACCAGTTTGAGGTTATGTTTTGCATCACAATTTCTAATACCTGAGCCTGTCATAAAAGACATTCCTATGATGGGCAGCGCAACGTTGGACCTTCTAGCAGTGGAAGCCATGTGTCTATCATCAGGGTAAAGAAATTCTGGTTGCATTTTTGGTATGTAGTGTGGGTCGAAGTTCAGGTACGGAGACAGGCTCGCGCCCGCCTGGTTGCTCTTCTCTTCATTTTTAGGGAGCAGATCACCGAATAGTGACATTTTCGTTTTTTTTTAGTTACATTAATATTATTACTAAACTAATAGCGTGATTAAAAAATCACGCACGGAATTTTCGGGATTGATCGAACTGTCAAGTTAACTGTCGGTCGTAGTACATCTGTCAGTCAGACACATGACAAGAGCCACAGAGTATAAAAAAATATTCCTGTTTAGTAAAATATTGCTATTTTTAACCCTGGGGCACACCAACGGGAAATGTCATTAAATGAAGCGTTTACTACAGGTGTGGCCACCACATAAACGTGATAATTTTCAACGTCATTACAACGCTGCTTGCCGTTTGGCGATAACTCGGCTGTCGGTACATCAAAGAGATTTTCGCGAGAATGAATGCGTTCAAGCGGTCACACTTGAATATGTAATTAGTGTCGTGATCGCATAGGGTTGCCTCTTTTTATTTTTGCATTTAAAGTACATTGGTACTTTAATAGGTGTTGCATTTTGTATTAGAAATTGTAATCCTTTGCGATAGTAAAAACTGGTATTTATTTATTCCGTAATAAATATTCTATTCTTACCGAATACCTACCACTCGTCAATAAATACAAAAATAGGTTAATATGATATGAGATACGGCGAGTAATAAAATATTTTTAAATGTTTGAATTATTGTTAGTGTGTAGTACCTACGACTAATATCAAAATCAGTATCATCAAATCAAATTATGCAAAATTAAGTATTTTCACGTACTTTAATACTTTTGTAACTTAACAATTTACTTAACTTTAAATTTTAATGTAATCGTAGGTACTCTATACCTATAGAGTACAATTACGTTAAATAACGTAAAATATTTTATTATAAAGTACGGGCGGTAACCCTGATCTTGCCGTTTTTCTCTTCATCAAATGGGAATCAACGCTCATCAATAATTAATACGTTAACAATTTCAAGTGTGGCCACCCACTTTTGCACGTTAAATTTATCGCGGTTGTTTGAAATTGATGGGTGTTTGAATGGCGTTAGACGTTAAGCCCTACTGTGGCCCCAGCATAAAATTTAATAATAAAATTTAATTTAATTTAAATATTATTTTTCGTATTTTCAAAAAAAATATAACCTATTATTAATTTTCTTCAACCCTGTTTCATTCAATCTGTCATGGTCAGGCCTAACACCAGGTGAAAGCACTGACCGTGACATTCACTTATAACAGTTATAACCATGGATCGGATAATCGGATGCATATTTACCTAAAGTTGATCGGGCCTTAGTATGGAAAGCACTTCTTTATCGTAAAGATTTCGGGATTTCGGAATTGATGCATTTAATGTTCGGAATATAGAATTAAATGTATTTTCATTACGTTTGTAGTGTTTTCTATTACAATATATGATTTGTATGTACATTACTTGTATGAAAAAAAAATTTGAATGCACACTCAAATAAAGGTTTTTAAATGAGGAGCCGTAATTCCGAAAAAAGAAGCCGTCTCCATATTTTCTGAGACAAAAAATAAGTTTAGTTAAATATGCATCCGATTATCCGATCTCTAGTTATAACATAAGAAAATTCTAACCGGGACTTAAGTCCACATTTACAAAAATGGGATTCCATTTATTTTTTCGCGAAACATAGGTACAAATAAAATAACTTTTATTTTGTTTTGGTTGCAAGTATCAATTTTGTAATGTGATACGTAAAGGCCCGTGTGGACGACTAAGTCCTAATCACCCGTTACGGGTAGGC
Source organism: Leucinodes orbonalis (assembly GCA_019425675.1). Lineage (NCBI taxonomy): Eukaryota > Metazoa > Arthropoda > Insecta > Lepidoptera > Crambidae > Leucinodes > Leucinodes orbonalis. Next base: position 20,023 of record PQWD01014388.1, read on the forward strand.
TCGTGGCGCTCGGATAGGACGTTTATGAGCTGATTATGATGACGTTATACCCGATTTTTACTCAAGTTACAAATACTTCTTTTTACAGAGAACAAAGGACTCCTGAAGATGCTAGAAAGATAATAAAAGTGGCGAAACTTCATGAATCCGAACTATCTGAAATAACACAAGTACTAAGATTTCCCGACTCAAGTAGTCAAAACGACAATTTAAGGCTCATGCTTTTAGACGATAATCTACTTAAAGAAATTGAAGCTGGAAACGATTTAGTTTTTAAAGGTACCTCAAAAATATTGTTCATAGATCATCATATAATAGAATTAAATAAACCAATAGAAAAAGTGCTAATTTTGAAATAAAGAGATATGTGTGTTTCTAGGCGATCCAGATGAAAATATAGTTTTATGTACTAATAATAAAACATACGATGTAAAAGAAGCTGAAACATCTAATAGTCTCCTATTAGTTCCTGATTTACTATTTGCGGAATCAACAGGCCTAGATGAGACAATCCAAAACAATTCAATGGAATGCGAATCTGATACCTCACTAGACAAGTCGAATGCCAGTCTAAACAAGTCCACAGAATCCGACGATGGCACAAAACCTCCAAGACAAATCGTTCACAAGGACATTATTAATACGTTTTTCACATATTTTGAGCTGAAACCGTGCAAGCCGCGTTTAGCTAAGCTCCGAAAACTCTTAGAACCGACGAAATATCAAGGCGTCGAGCTCGAGTACGCGATAGATAAGTCCAAACTACTCAACTATGAAGCTTTATTGGACCAAGTTCAAGCATCAAGAGTAGAATTGGAGAATGAATTAGAACAAATACAAGCTATAGAAATAGACGGATTCTACAGGTTGCTAGAATTCGATTACGAGTTTCGAGTATTATCGTACATGCTGGATTTGATCGAAGAGAACTCCTGGCCGTTGAATAAAATTTCTAAGGAGCTCACTCTAGAAAGTTTACAAGATCTTGTCCCGAATTCAATATTAGAAGCGGTCTTTAGTTTTTATACAAACGAGTCAATAGAAGAAAACGGTGTTCAGTACTATGAATATAAACAAGACAAAGTTTGTCGGTTTTTAGCAAAGGTTCTGTTAAAGAGCGCGGGTAAATTTAATCTGGCAGAGTTTCTGCAAGCATGGGGTGATTCTGTACCCGACGGTATGATCACTAGTGTGAGTATAAATTAAATGATGGACCATTTGGCATTTTTACCAATTAACAGCCATTACTTCCACGGCGAAGTAAAACATCGTAAGGAAACCTGCGCACGCCTGCGAAGAAATTCAAAGGTTGTGCGTGGCCAATCCGCACTGGGCCAACATTTTTGTACCAGAAGTAAAATTAAAGAAATACTGTTTAAAGTGATGGCGGTGACCCCCTGAACGACCTCTGCTTAACAATGGCTGGCAACATCTGCCTTTACCCACTCCAGGGCACAAGCCTTCCTCCACAGCACATCTGACTAGGACTCTGACTATCTATATTTCAAAATCGTGAAAACAATTTAGTAGTTTTTTTTTTAATTTCAGGAATCACTATTGTCTGGAATCGCATTAATAGACAAAACCTGTACGCCACAAGTGATTTGGGGATTTTCTGAAAGCGATTTACCTGAAGATATAAATGAAAGATTCAAAATATTGTTTCAAACTAAACCCAAATGGACTGTCGACGAAATATCGCCATATATTCAGTAAGTTTTTTGTCTAGTACTAAAGTGTAATGAAAAATTACTAATTTTGATTATTATTAGTATTTAAAAAAAATGATGCTTAATTTAAAAGAAAGTATAATCATTTTTGGTTCACGAAAAATTTTAGTTGCTCCATAGCACAGATAAAATAAATATACTTAATTCATAGGCTGACTTGACGCCGTTGTGCATCTGTCAATATTTTGAAATCGCTCGCTATGGCGCCACTCCAACACAAGTTGAGATGGGACCTTTTGACCTCTTCATTATAAGTTTTTATATTATTATTCTCCCTAATCTGTATCTGTTTTAGTTTTTAAGGGTCTTATTACATTGTAATTTTGTAAAAAGGTCAATAAATATTTTTTCATTTCATTCATTTCATTTCAAATCCTTACCTTAACCCGTTGAACGCCCGGAATCCAGACACAATAGAAAATTTATTGTGTCTGGCGCCTTAAGGCGTCATTGGCGGTCAAGGGGTTAAATCATAGATCATAAGAAATAACAATAATAATTTAAGCTGTAATTATTATTTTTTATTTCTAGGCGCTTTGCGACAGAGAAGTTAAACGTTAATGCGATATTAACTAAATATGCTCGAGCTTCAACTCAAGATGGTGTAAGAGTATTTTCAGCGAAACACATGAAGTAAAAAAATACATTGTCTATGGTTTTAAACTTAAAACAATAAAAAACTTTGTAAAATTGATACGTATCATTTTATTTATAAATTTAATTTCTTTTGCTTATGATATACAATAGACAAATCACTATATACATGTAAGCTTATAACTAAATAACACAGCCATCGTATTCTTCTAATACAACTGTCATGATGCGAACGGTAATCTGGCTATAAACAAGTGACAATCGTTTCTAGCAATTTGATAGCGAATATCGTTTGGTCTAAAATGTATGGAAACGACTTCTTAAGTTAAAAGTCACATGCAACCATGTTCGAGTAAGTCCCCGGAGACATGGACAGCCCACCTGATTTTAACTGGCTACTTCTAATATAAATACTATAAGAAAGGTAAAACATTTAAAACAAAAGAATTACAATCTTAAAATTTCAGTTAGTAGTCGCAATCTCCAATTATTTTATTTCATGTCTCTAATTTTAAAATCAGATTGATTATAACCTAGCTTTTATGGTGGACAAATAAGTGAGATTTCATCCACACAAACGTTTTTATATACTTTCAGGTTTAAATCTCGGATAACCCACAAGATTTCATTGCTCATTAATCGGACTATGTATTTGTACGATGATGATGTCCAATACAATTTAGTAATATTTGTTTCTTTTCGATAGTCACTTGTTTATGGGCCCTGGACTTTTTACATTATGCCGAATCAATCCAGTATTTTAATCATAAATTCCAAGTCATACTATACGATTAGTGCTAAAACGAATTATGACTAATGGTTTAAGTTGCTCGAGGAATGTAATATAATAATTAAATTCTTAACCAATACCTATCAGTATAAGTAATATAAATCTTTGGTATGTTATTTATGAGTGAATATTTTTCCTGAGGATTTCGAGTTCGTTCCACATTTCTTTAGGTAAATCGGCACCGACTTCTTCCTTGAAATATTTCTCAATGGCGTCCGCCTGTAATAAAAAATAAACGAAATTATTTAGGTGTATAACTACATAAACAATTTTGCGAGGCCTAAAATGTCTCGTGTATTTTAATGGATGGTAGACTCGGTACTGAGTCGTACTAGGTACCACCGCAGTGCCAGATTTCGTCCCGTGAAACGGAAGTGCGGAATTGATGGAGAATAATAACTGTATATTAGTTGTTGGTTGCCTTCAATGTCGCTTTGTAATGGTCAGGCGTGTCCCTTACGATCAGGTGGGCATCCTGATCGAACTGTACACTGTTACATAAAAAAAATCTTTTTTATATGCAGAATATCACCTTTAAAATAAAATAAAACAATGTAATTATATCCTATAATACTGGAGTAGGCACAAAGTGCAGTACTGGACTCTCACCCACTGTTAACGTAAAAAAAATTAAGTGTATGGTATTCACCTCTTGGAGCCAGAAGTCCTTGGGTATGCTGAACAGAGATTCCATGTCGATATCTCCTAATCCCTGGGTGTTCAGGTGACCGTCTTGAGGAATGAAGCCGAGGGGCGTTTCCTTGTGGCATGGCTCATCATCACAGCGGCGCAGAACCCAGTCCAAAACACGGGAGTTCTCACCGAAGCCGGGCCAAAGGAATTTACCCTGTAGGATTAATAGTGGTGTCATTAGATTAATTATAAATATTACCTAAATAAATAATAAATATTCACAGACATTCACACAGCGCCATCTGGCCCAAACTAAGCACGAGCCCGTAATATGGATACTAAACAACGGATAAACATACTTATATACTTGTTTTTTAAAATACGTACATATTATACATAGAAAACACCCAGACCAACACAAACAGACATCATGTACACAAATGTTTGTTCTGCCCGGGGATCGAACCCGTAACCGTTTGTGTAGGAGCCGATGTCTCAATCATTACACCAAATGGGTCGTTGTGATAAGGCGCTGTACGCTGCAGTGGCTCGCTATAGGCTGATAATGATAAGTCTTCGAAGAGCTAGTGGTAGATATTTACCTGGTCACTTTTACGGAACCAGTTCACGTGGAAGATCTTGGGCATTTTGCGTCCTGGTTGGGGCATCGACAGCCAGTGCTTGATGTACTCGCCAAAGTTGTATCCGAAGAATGGTCTCATTGCGAATGGATCGTGCATAACGACTTTTCCCTGTAAATAAACAAAACACCCTTATTATTAAGTGTATAATAAAAGCGTGGGAACGACTATAAAAATCGGCATATTCTATATAGAGCGCCTTTTTCCTGAGCCGGTAGGTATTTGTCAATCACTATGCTATGTTAAGCACTTATTACACTTAGCGATTTGCAGGATCCCTGCAAATCGAATATTGTAATAGCTTTCACTCACATTCACGACTTATTAATTGTGTGCTACTGTACATAGTATCTAGGATACTTACACTAAATTCAGCAGCAGCAGTGGCCTCAGATCTCATAGTTGCACCCATGAAAACGCCGTGTTTCCAATCGCGCGCTTCGACTACTAAAGGCACTCCTGCAGGACGGCGGCCTCCGAGCAGAATCGCCGAAATCGGTACGCCTTCGGAGCTCTCCCAGTTTTCGTCGATGATGGGGCATTGGTCTGCTGGTGTACAGAACCTGTGGAGAAGGATTGAATAAGAAAAATATTCTGACAATCACTGTCACATTTTTGGTGTTTGTCGTAAAAATTATAAATTTCAGACCTAAACATCTTCGAATATAAAGAAAACTAATGATGACGGCAGGTAAAGAAATTTCCACCTTTTAAAATTTGATGAGCGTCGGAGGCTCATTGGTTGGAGGACTGTTGCCTTCTGTTCTGGAGGTTGCAGGTTCAAACCCCGCTACGTACCGTATTTTTCAAAATTATGAAACCTGCGCACGCCTACAAAGAGACTCAAAGGTTGTGCGTGACGTCGGCCAATCCGCACTGGACCTGAATAGCCTATAGGTACACCCTTTACGGATAGAATCGTGCCCATCGGTTGGGATATAATCAGTTGATGATGAGAAGCTTACAAACCTTGAGTTAGGGTGCGCAGCAGGTGTCTTCTTGCTCCCATCCCAGGGTTGTCCTTTCCAATCGATCAGCTTGCCGGGCTCCGAGTCCATGCCTTCCCACCACACGCCACCATCTAGAGTTTCCGCCACATTTGTGAACACTGTGTTTTTGAATACCGTCGCCATGGCTATGGGATTTGTTGCGGCTGACGTTCCTGTAAGAAAAATATATGAACGTTAATGTTTGGTTCCAACTGTTTCTGGATGGTAGTCGTTAAAACCCACAAATCGAATTGTTTCTGCGTGGTGGAACGGCCTATCTTCTCAAAAGCCATTTGACCATGTGTACTGCAGTATTTTGTATAAGTGTCCATACTTTATAACCCTAAATTGAATAAATAGTTTTGATTTTGACCATGAAAAACTGCACTGTCAGAACAAAAATGTTTTCCACATAACGCAATCAAGCCCCGAACGTGAAGCTTGTATAACGAGTACCTACTAAACAACTGATAAACATATGTACTTATATAATAGTCATTTTTTATGTTACGAAGTGAGTCCTGCTCATGTAGTCAGAACGCTCACTGGATTGTAAGTGATACGCCTGACCATGACAGAGCGGCATTGAAGGATTGGTCAATTGTCAATTGAATTAACACCATCGCTTCCCTTATGTAGAACACCTAAAACTTATGACCACTTGTGTCTTGCAATTGAGTTCTTACCAGGTGCAACTCCAAAGAAGCCGTTCTCTGGATTGATGGCTCTCAGTACACCGTTGCTGTCGAACTTCATCCATGCGATGTCGTCTCCCACGCACTCCACCTTGTACCCTGGCAGGGTGGGGGTCATCATCGCCAGGTTTGTCTTCCCGCAGGCTGATGGGAAGGCAGCTGCGATGTACCGCTTGCGACCTTGCGGTTGGTGATGCCTAGGATCTGATGAAAGAACGAAAGAACTAATTTATTTGATATTCAAAAAAATCACTTAGGTATACAAACGAAAACAGAGAAAAATATGTGTCAACCAAATTGGTTGCCGCTCAGAAAATGTCTGTGAAATATAAAAAAGTTTTATTTGTATTTTTAATACTTCTTCTACCTACAAAAAAAGGTTTAAAAGTTATTCTATTCAGTTTAGTTTCTACAGAACATATCAGGACAGCGGTACCTAAACCCAAAGTAAGTGCATATCCTTAACAACGGATTACGAGTAACCTTTTCCTATTCAAAACTAAGACAGTAAATAAATACAAGACTAACCAACATGTGTTCTGCCAGCCATCCTTCACGACGCGCTAGCACGGAGCCGAGGCGAAGGGCGAAGCACTTCTTGCCAAGAAGACTGTTCCCACCATAACCACTGCCTGTAAATAACAGTTTCATAATAAAAGAAAAATACAAATACTTAACACTTTCTTGAAGGATGTTATTTTGCTAGGCAGGGTTAGGCAAGTTACTCCAAGTTTTAAATATAAACGATTCAGCAATACTTAAATCCGTTGGAACTTTAGAACAAACGAGTTTTGAAGTTGAGACTGTGTCTTGGCAGCCGTAGGTCAGATAGACTGACGACTTGTAAAATATTGCTGGTGGACGCTGGATAATATCCTAAATACCTCGACGCTGTAGACATAGTACCTATATGAAGAAGCTAGACTACTTTTTACCAAGGTAATACTTGTTTCTACCAAAAAACACAAACAAACAAAAACAATATTTGATTTTGCTTAAATTCTGAACAATGCTCCCTGACACTACTATTGAAGGGTAAACACGGCAGCCTTACACCAGCAGTTGAAGATTTTATTTCTCCAGGATTTAAAGTGCAGTAAGAATTCAAGTTCTGTGGCATACCATAGCTGATGATTTCGTTGTCAGAAGTCGGTGGAGGATGTAGTGCGTTGGGGTCACAAGGCCACCCCTTGATGCCGCCGGCGCCACCGCGTGGAGACAGCGCACGAACGACTCGTCCTGCCTTAGGGCTTCCAGACTTTGCTGCCTGTAAAAGCAATATAAGTCAACTTCATGATCGTCATCAGCAGCTCATTATAACGTCCCCACACTCCGTAAGAGCGTCGGATTAACGTTGATACATATAATCTCGAAAATTTGAAAAGACGTTGGTCCCCTGACTGACGCCCGTCACCCGAGACAACAGGTGTGTGGTCTCTTATACCGGTAATTTCACGAGCTACAGTGTCCTCATCCCGAAACATGAAGGGCATAAAACTCCTGTTTCATTGGACGACTGCGGTGATACACTACCTAGACGACTCAGTACCAAGTATACCACCTAGTACTAGTAGAGGTTACCGGAGGCTCAAAATTCTTCCTTCCACTATCCCATATTTACATTTCCCTCTCCTTTTTTTAAAGTTGGGAACGCACTCGTTGTTCCTTTGCAGTCACGAGTCTATGGTGCGATATGACATACCATCAGGTCATCATCTGTAAACAGTTCAATTCCATATAATATTCATTCATATACAATTCCTAGATATATATTCATTTTTAGATGTCCAATGAAATCATTTTTATTGAAAATTACGTCCGAACTTACCCATTCTGGTCATGACACGCATGGAGTAGACGACGTAAGGCGAGTCTGTCACCTCCACACCGATCTTAGACAACGGCGATCCCACGGGGCCCATGGAGAAAGTATTACGTACATCGTGCGACCTATATATAAAAAATGAATTTTACATAAGTCTTTACGCAACATTTAAAACTGCGACGTGAAAATTTAATAATCGTACAATGTATAGTTATTATCTTCTGTAACATAATAACAGTGTAAATGTAATGAACTGAATATAATATGTAATAAGGGTACACTTGAAAAAGGGATGGCAACTTTATATATGTCAGAAAAATAAGCGTGAAAGATCTGGATGAGATAATAATAGACTGGAATTAAAGATACATGCTGCTTAGATCCTAATATAATATATAAATGATGTTCTCACCTTTCATACATCCAGGGAAACGTTCGGTCACGGCTTTTTCATATTCCGAGGGGGCGATGTAGTTGCCCAGGGCGGATTTCTGGCCGAGGCGGGCGGCCGGCACCACGTCCCTCTCTTTCTCCGAGCAGATGAAGGTGCGGGACTCCACGCGAGCTACGTCCGCTGGGTCGGTGCGGGCCAACCAGCTGCGGAACACACAAATTATTAAAAATATATTTTCAAAGTATGTAGTGTAGTTTTGATTTTTCAATAGGTGTGATGTTATTAGTTGAGACGACTCTTACACCATGGGTCGGAACCCAGAAGTTCAAATCCGGAGGTTCGATCCCGGGCAGTTCAAATATTTGTGTGCATGACCATGTCTGTTTGTATTGGGCTAGGAGTTTTCTTTGTATAATATGTATGAATTTACTAAAAATATAGGTATGTTTATCCGTTGTTAAGTACCCATATTACAGGTTTAATGCTTAGTTTAGGACTAGATGGCGCTGCGTGAATATTAATTGTGTGTATGTGGATATTTATTTATTTATGTATGTCCAAACGGAGCAAAGAATCGACGTGTCTCTCTTATGTGGAGATTGTTTATGAACATTATGACGAGTCATGTTGGAAAGATTTCTAATAGGTTTCTGTAAATAGTTTGTATCAAGCGTTCCGCTCTTTTTCTGCAAAACTGCAGATAGCTTAAGCGACAATGACACCTAAGACGTGGAAAACAATAGATATAATATTATGCCTGGGTTCTTCGCGTTCAATAGTTCAATTTTTCGTAATAATTCGACTAATTAAAGATGAAGAGTTCCCTAACATTCCAAACATCTAAGCACTGACCAGTTTTCATATTTGGGCAGCGGTTTAAGGGTGCCTTGTTGCTGCATGAGGTTGAGGAGTGCCGTGGCTTCAGCGTCAGAGCCGTCGCACACGTGGACATGTTCTGGCTGGCACAGCGCCACGCTGCGCTCCACAAATGCACGGACCTGGTAAAAACAATTTTTTTGGTGGTGTTAACATCAGTTGCTTAAAACTGCATTGCTGTGGGAAGATTGACGACAGTACCCTTACTTAACCCATTATCACTTCAACTTATCGCAGTCCACTGCTGGACATAAGTCTCCCTTATTTTGCGCCAGATATCCCGGTCCTTATTTCTCACCCAGCCTCATGCGACCTTTCGCAAGTCGACGGTCCATCGCGCCGGTGGGCGTCCTACACTACACTTCCCAAGACGCGGTCTCCACTACAGAACTCGCCTGCTCCAACGGCCATCGGTTCTGCGACATACGTGACCAGCCCACTGCCACTTCAACTGGCCGATCCGGCGGGCTATTTCGGTAACTTTAGTTCTCTTATGGATTAATCATTTCCGATCTTATCGCTAAGAGAGACCCTGAGCATAGCTCGCACCATTGCGACTTTTGTTTTCCAGTTTGGCAGGTAGTAAATTATTGTTTTGTCTTTAAATAAATTAATTAAAAGAGATTTATAATGTTACCTTCGGTGTAAGTGCAGCCAGGGCGCTGTGCTTGTTGAGACCGCGTACTGCAGTTTGGTGTGCAGCACGACTGCATCCGATGACTTGGCGCATCTATGGACAAAGTAAATTCACATTTAAACAAATCATGTCTTTTGAGGAAAAAGCTATAGCCTCGGAGGATCTTGTTCCTCCGACGTTATTACATTGTAGATGATGATTACCTTAAGGTCCGAAATGTATGGAAATAGATAAGTTAAAATGATTGTAAACTGGCGATTGAAATGAGTAACTACTGAGTTTCTTGTCAGTCTTCTCAGTAGAATAAACTGTCCTAACCGGTGGTAGACCCAAACTAGTTACAAAATGTATTATTTATTTATTAAGACAACCAACAGAACAATAACTGAATATCCATCATTTGGTTACCTAAATCTAAATTTAGTGTTAAAGTGACGTCTTAATTATAGGGTGCCAATCTAAAATTAACCATATGCTGCAACTGCCCTACGATTGTTAATCTTGGTATCAAGAATTCTCACTAATGCAGCCACCACAGAAGCAGCACACTTATATTTGACGATTCATAAGTGTTTTGTAAAGTATTCGGGTTTGCGTAGTGGGTTATACGGCCTAGCTCCCCATGCTGTGTGAAAATGCGTATCCCTGCAGTGGGGCGTTATGGGCTGATGATATATGACGATGACAAGCACGACACGACTCAAATATGTGTTGTGTAATGAATCAACTATCATAATTAACTATTTTACAGTTATAAATGATTGTTATGAATATTATAAAAATGCCTTACTAATCAATTAAGCTACGGTTACGCTTGTTTAATTGATGAATTGTTGTCTACCTTTAATTTATCAAGTAAACTCGGTAGTAGTATAGTACCTATTTAATATTATCTGTGGTGATAGGTAGTAACTACATAGTATTATTATATTATATATTATATTATGTTATGTAACACATCTTTATCCTACTTACTCTGGTAAATATAGACTTATATTCTATAACGAAGAAATACTTTACAAAATTACTGTTACGTTTATAATGTTGGTTGCGATGGCGAGTTTGTAGTAGGTTCGATACGAGTTGTATGCACTTCAGTGTTACGGAAAGAGGGCACTGTAGCTAGTGAAGTTACTGGGCTTATGGGACCTAATATGTCGTCCATAGAGTGATGAGCTGAGGACAATGGTGACAGAAAACAATCAACAGTTATTGTTTTACACCATCAGGTGAGCGAACTAGTAGGCCCATGTACTTCTTGATATTTAAATATATCTAAAGCTATTCGTTAGTTTTGAGTATTCAGCAAACAAGCCGTCATCAGTGGTCGATATTATATTTGAACATCAATTTAATGTTATGTTAACTAACAGTGTCGTTAAAACGACCGCAAATTATATCGATGACCTCTTAAAATGATTTCGAGGTATGATAATATTTTTTGAGTTTAACTTAACATGTAGAAAACAACATATGTATGTATTGTATGACTATGTTATTCCTCGAAAGATTGCAAGTTTAAGTAATCTGAACTCATATTTTGTCGTAAACATTCGCTACCGCGGACATTGCAACACAAGACAAGTCCATTGTTATTGGTTCGATTGTGTCTATGTACGTAGGTATTATTGACAAAACAAACCGTAATAATTAAGAATGTATGCATATATATGTAATATGTATGTATATTTTATTAGTACTTTTCCCAGTGCTGTCAACTAAGTCCATACACTACACATAAATATGAAAACTAATAAAAAAGGAAAAAGTTTAATTATTCTTAAACCTATGCTATGCAGGACAATAAAAACTTAAGTAACCGGTTGGGAGCCTTTGTTTATTTTATTAATAAATATTTTTAACTAACTTAATCTTAAATTGGTTGCCTTTAATCGTATACGAAACCGATCAACCTATTATTTGGTATACAGACGAATTAAGTACTCCCTAAACAGCGCAACGAAAACTGAGTTGCTTGTATACCTAACAGGTGAGATTTAGTCCCCAAAAGAAACCTTAATTTATTACCTTAGGGATACCCTACATCGTATCGAGATTAATACACATAGCTGCGCGATCCGACACCAAAGCAATGTAGGGAAAATTTAAATAAATGTTCGCAAGACCACGCCATCAAATCCAACATCCCCGACAGTAAAGGATTAAAAGAAAATAATGATTGAATCAATTACACAATGAAATTCAACATTTATCTATCCGCAAACATGAATTTTAGCGATACTTTAACGAGGGCGGGGCAAAGTCGCGAAGTCCAAGGTTCAATGATATCGTCCAAGAATCTTTGATGGAATATTACAATAACATATTAGTTCCCATGGTAACGATCGTTTCAATTAATAATAATTTGGCCTGAACTCCAGTGAAAAAGAAAATGTTTTAATGAATATCATGAAACTTGAAAACAACTTGATTTATAAACTTATTTTGTGCTAAAATATCCCTGGCTGTATTTGTATTCCTTCTCTCTTCGTTATTTCAGTGCTCTAAAAATTTATCACTAAAATATTAATACCTAAAAAAGATTGTAATAAATGCCGAATTTTAATAACAATAAGGCTGGTTTCATTTGTTTCATCCACTTGCAATGATATTGGTTATGTGTTCTAATTGCAGTTGCTGTGTGATCAATAATTTATTGAATTAAAACATTGAAATATAAATCAATGGTTTGCGAATTAACTAAGTAGTTTCACTATGAATATTAACCACCGTTATTGTGTTGGCGGCATAAAACTGTTTGAAATTGGTTTTGGATTGGATTTGATTTCTCATTAAATGATTAAGCATCGAAGCAAATATTACCAAGTTGAAGTAAGGATTAGATTCTTATTAATTTAGAATTATCAATAGGCCAAAACGCCGAAGCGCTTATTTCCAAGTACCAAAATTCATTATTGTGCTTTACTTTGGTATTTTAAATGTATTGTATTTATTGTATTCTTTTTAACGTTCATAAGTGCTTTTTAAGCCTAATCTGAATGATAAATAAATGATTGACTTTGACTTTGAATCAAGTAGTAAGGGATGTTATGCTGTTGGTGAGTAAGTGTAACACGCTGTATACCTAAATAGTAGCCAAGGGCTAAAGACATAGAGCGGACACTCTTTAGTTAAACTTTTGTACCTATGTGTAACTTTTTTAATTTTTAGTCATTTAAATCTTCTGCATCTTTTTATTTAATTTTATTTGAGTACCTATCGGACATTTTTTTTAGATAAATTGGAAGTACTTTTTCGAGAGTCATGTATTATTTTTTTGTTTTAATTAAACTTTTTACTGTGTGTTCCCTGTATTACTGGAATTCAAAGTTTTTTATTCGTATTAATTGAGCAATTGCAAATTTTAATATTTCATTTCTATGGTATTTTTAAAATATCCGGATGATGCCACTAATTGCTTGCATTATTTTTGATTTAGTGATATTACCTACTGTGTATCAAAGGTTGTAAAAGCGTAGTAGTTAGCGTTTAAATAGGATTTATTACTTCATTCACACCAAATATCTAGATGGGTCAGTTCCAAAACCGAACCGAACCGGTTATGAAACCGAATGACAAAATTTCAGACTCGGCTATGCAAAGATTTATAAATAACAAGATATTTAGATTTGTGATGTAGGTAGGTACTTACTGCGCGGTCTTCCTGACGTAATCTTCGGGGGTTGTTTTGAAATGCAACATTTTCGAAATCAATTAAACAAATTACAAATACTAATAATTAAACTGGGTTTATACTGTTGTTTAAATGTTTAAACAATAATACTTTCTGATTAAATAAATGTGTCTAAATTTTTAAAAGGTTCGGCTAAATTTTATCCAAATTGCTGAAGCTGAATAGGAATATTAGCCACCTATAATACCCGATTGTATTTAATCTATCACCCATTTAATAATGAGGTCTGTATCACAAAGAATACGAACGGAGAATGTTAGATATTACTGCGCCCGCGCATTTTATATCGGAGGAGTGTTCGATTGGTGTATGCTCATTGGTTGAGAGCGCGGGCGGGTCACCTACGTATACAATCGTAATAATCTCCATGACCGGTAAATTTATTATCTTGTTTGCCTTATCTGTGGATTCAAAACACTGTGTCAGAGTCGACACACAGCGCCGTTGTTTCGTCAGCGTCTTCGTTAGTATGTGTCAAACTTGGGGGATATTGCGTCAGATTTGGAGGCTCGATTGGCGCCTTCGTTCTATATGTAGCATTGTAGCTATATGTTTTAGCCTTGGGCTTTCGTTGGTGCCCTTTGATTGTGGTACCTTTTATGGTTAGCAATGGGCATAGAAAAACTAATAATGTTATAGATTTTCAAATCAAATACATTTGTATTATAGAGTAGAAATACGTTTCTTGAAAACTAATCATTGCTTCTAACAAACTTCATTTCCACCTATCGAGGTTGAAGAGAAGAAGCAATGATTGGTTCCTGGATTGGATCGCAGTCCTCTGCTGGACATTATTATTAATATTTCGCCATTTTGCGTCAGACATCCCGGTCCTCCGTTTTTCTCATCCAGCCTCCACCAGCGACTTATCGAGTGGTTAATCCTTGGAGCCGACGGACGACCTAGGTAAGCTGATAGTCTCGGCTACTCCGTTAGGATGATTGTCGTCCATTCTCAATAGGTATTGCGCACAGGTGCCGTGTGCAAAGTTGAAACAAAAGTCCATAATGTGTGGAAAAGCATGTAGGACGAGAAAGGCCACGATACGAGTACTTTTGGGTTAACTCACTATATTATGACTTCAGCGAAGTGTCTTGCTTCAGCCTTAGCTTTGACTGTCAGGGTAAGGCGAACTTCAAAGACTTTGGAGTCAATAAAAGGACTATTATCATCGCTGGTCTATTAAGTGTTTTCGAGGGGTGGTTAAATTTTTCGTATAATTTAATTTTGACCTGTTTTATATTGTCTAAATTGCAGGCTGATATGTATTTTAAATCTTCAAACCAAAAAATAACTTGTTACCAATTTATCTCACGTGAAGGAAGCACCTGTTTTCTTCGGCAGATGCACCACGAGCAGTTAAGGGTTTCTATACATCTCATGTAAAGAGATATCAAGAAATAATGTATGCCCTTCAACCCCACAAGGTCAAGCAAGCAGCGCTCTGAATGGTGTAAATAAGAATAATTATTAAATTTCAATAGAGTTGAATACTTGCATAATATTGCGTTTAACTAAAACACTGAATTGCGTTATGTGTGCTGTTTTATTTCAAACAACTATTTTATAGGAACATTAACATTTATGAAGTGGCAGCTTGTAAATATGTTTATTATGCAGGAATTATTCATACATATAGTCGACATAAATCTGCTACTTTTAACTTATTTTACATCAACTGCCTTTAACGTCCCACTACGGGGACAGCCTTCAGATCCTTCCCACATAGCCATAGCATGGCTATGTGGAGTCTAGATCGAAATTCACCGCGCGGATACCTATTTTACAATACTTCGTTATATTTTGGTCATCCTTGTTTTTAAACAAGTGATTTTATTGTCTTTATTATAAACAAGTGATTTTTGTAGGCTCTGTGTTAAACTAGGGTGCTGTTTACTCAAATTATCCCTCAACTTTGTATGTCGCAGAATCGATGGCCGTTGGAGCAGACGAGTTCTGGAGAGGAGACCGCGTCTTGGCAAGCGTAGCGTAGGACGCCCTCCGGCCCAATGGACCGACGACTTGCGAATGGTCGCTACTGGAGGCTGGATGAGAGAAGCGGAGGACCGGGATATCTGGAGCAAAATGGGAGACCTATGTCCAGCAGTGGACTGCGATAGGTTGAATAATTAGATAGATAGTCTTTGAATACCATTTGCAGGACAAGCTTTCTCGTACAACATGGCCCTAGCACTATGGATGTTATCATACCTAGAAAAATCAACTACTTTGATCCCAATGAACAGACATATCACATCAGAGGTACATCACTAGCAACCAGTAAAGCCTTGGCATTCAAGTCCAGTATCACTAGTTTTTCGATACAAAACTAGTTATTGTCGTCAAGTAATTTATTGACGACTTCTCATTGGAATTTGGCTTGCTATTTTTGTAAAATTAACAACATTTAGGCGTAAATTAAAAATTAAAAGTAAATCAGCAAATATAAATAGGATTGGTTGTAATTTATAGCTCTCGTAAAATGGATTACAGTCTTTATGTGTAAACCTGCTTTATAACGTGATCGGATTTAAGTAGAGTTATTAATGTACAAACACTGATTTCATACAGAAAGGAACCCGTGATTGATTGAAGAAAAAATATTATTTATCTTCGAGCATTTTATTGGTTTTCTTGTAGAAAACATAGGATTGGTTATTCAATACCTCAGTGCAAGTATAGAACTAACCTCAGAGTAAATATAACAAGGTATTATTTACTCTGAGGAAATAACTCTTTCCTATTCCTACCTCATGTACAAGGCCCTAAAATTACGCACTGAATCAAAAAAAATAAGTCATAAAAACAAAATATATTTATTTATTTAGGTAAGGCTTTAAAGCTTAGGAAAGGCACTTAAGGCCGTCAAAAAAAGTTTTGTATTATACAAAAGAAAAGAAAAGTGACAAAACTAGAGAATTAGTGAATTCTGATTTTATTATCAAATTAATTTAATCTTTAGTTTGTTCATTTAATATTTTATCACAATTCATTTATTCTCTAGTTGTTTATTTACTTTTTACCAAAAAGTCACTTATTCCCCAGTTTTGTTCACTAGCTTCAGTGTGTTGGCCCGTTGCGGGATAAGCGCAATGATTACTGGAAGTTATTAGGTTTATAATTTTCAAATAAGTCTCACCCCCTGGCTACAACGTGTGATATGGCTGGCTTGTAACTGTATGTGGGTCGCTTAGATAAACAATACACTAACTTGATGCACAATCTCACTCAAAAAGTGACCTCGATAAAATTTTTGCTTATTCGTCTGTCGGACAAAATTTTCATTCATAATCATGTCGCTCGCTATATGTCATTGTGACATACTAGCATAGATTTAAATATACCTCAATGCGTATACCTAGTGTGCTCGAGCTTTTGACTTTGTGCCCTTTTAATGACGCGATGAGGCCAAAATTTTAATAGATAATTATATGTCATATACATATAACATTAAGTCAACGTATGTGTCAAGCGACTCGGACATTTTTTGGCTGATATTTCTTCGTCATTGTGAATGTAATTTGTTTATTGTATTTCTAAGGTGGGGCGTAATAAACTTGACTAAATAGCGTATTTATTCGTTTAACAGTCAACAAATTTATTTAGCTTACCATATAAACGCAAGTAGCTCCGAGAAATGCATGACACACAAAGACCTGTTAGAATCTGACAGCAACTGATACAGCTGGGCAAAGTATCCATGATATCAGTTTGAATTATAGAGCAATCGGTACTATGACCTAATTAAGTTTCAACGTTAATTGCAAAAGATATGACCAATTAGCGTATATATGTCAATTAGATAATGTCGGCACCATTATAAACTACCATTTCAAAGTCCGTTACGAATAAATCTTCCTTATTATTATGGAATGGGAAGACGGATTGATGAAGAGTCAAACCCTGGTGATAAAGTTTCTTAACCACTTTTTTACTAGGTGGTAGACACGATACTGAGTCGTCTAGGTAGGTACCACCGTAGTGCCAGATGTCTTCCCGTGAAATAGGAGTGTTATGCACTTTTATGTTTCGGGATAAGGGCACTGCAGCTAGTAAAATTACCAGGTGAGACCTTAAAAATCAAACAACCTACTAAAAAAAATTACATCCTTTATTTCTTGGAAGTACGAAAAGAGTGTGTCAAGTGTTCACCCAACAACGTGACGTTATAGAGTTGCAATTCCATTGAAAATGTTTTGATTTCTTATGATAAACCTTTTGAATTATATACTTGTTGATAAAGGAGGGACATTCTGCGAAAGAACATTTTGCGAAAGGGGCATTCTGCGAAAGGGTCATTTTGCTAAAGGGACATTCTGCGAAAGGGATCAGGGGACATTTTGCGAAAGGGACATTTTGCGATGGAACGATCGTAAAACGTAGCTAAAGTAATCTGTTAGTGGACATCCTGTATCAAATAGGAAATGTAACAAAGGTTTCAGTCCCGAAAGATATACAGTCTTACTACAAACAATTTTATAAACATGTGTTGAAACCGTGTTTACCTAAACAGTGTCTAAGCCTTTAGACACGTGTTTAAGTGTTGTCTAACTTAAGTTACCACAAAACCAAGTTTAACGAGTGTCTTTGTAGACAAGGTTTAAATCCGTTCGTTCGTTTTCATTCATTCAACTATCCTTGGTCAGTCTTTTTCGTTCTGTTTTAGGCAGATTTAGACAGTCTACCGTGAAATTCGTTGTTTTCGAATCTTTGTTTCAACGAACTTTCATTAAAGATTCGCGAGTCATGCGCACTACCTCTCCACCTTGCAACAATGTCCCTAATTTTTTAAATTGGCGTCACAACAACCTGTGTGTTTATAGAATAGTATCCCTTTCTATTCACATATGCCTCACTTATTTCACCGCCCACTCTTTTTATTTTTATGTGGGTGCAATCTATAGCGCCGATTACATTAGGAAAGTTACACAAGTTCCTAAAACTCCGCATTGTGTTTTCTTGATCTTCTAAAGAAGATGGCATATTAATAATAAATGAGCTTTTTTCGCCAAAGCTTCAGCTACATTTTTGCAGATTTTGCTAACTACTTGCTGAGAAATCCCATGCATGTCTCCACTGTCATCTTGAATCTGTAATAAATACACATAAGTTCATCGGTAAATGATCTGCAGAAGTTAGGCTAGAAACATAAATATATAGGTTATCTTTTCCGTGTCCATCCATTCGAAAATAAACTTGAATCAAACATACCTGATGACGAGCCCAACATCGCAGAGCACAAGCCACCTGTATTTCAGGATTTATTGTACAACCACGCGAATCATTGGGAAGATCGTATTTCACTAAATTCACTATTTTACTAGCAAAGGCTTTACTAAATCTATATTTCTTTTTAAAAGCAGCCTCATTGTAATGCTCAAATGGATTTATCCGCACACGGGGCAAAACATCATCTCTATGTTCTTCTACATAGTCAATGTCCATTTCGTCAATAAAGTCTATCACCTCAAAATTCATTTTAGTTAATAATAAATGATATTAAATGATACGCAACAAACAACCGCATTGTTGTTATCTAGAAATGACACTAGTCACGGTATAAACACGTGTTAAACCAAGCAATTCGCTTGTCTAAAGTTAAACAATGCTTAAACATGTTCTATCCTCAAAACATCCCTTAGACAACGTTTTGTGGTAACGGTTTTTATAAACAGATGTTTAAATCTTTTGTAGTAAGACTGATAGTGTTGTATCCCTAAAATAATCCTAGTTACATTACAAATCAATATTAAAACGCTAACAAAGCTCTCTCAAATGGTAGGTAGTTCATTTGATTCCCGATGCAATAATATTCATAGACATTGGAAATCTTATCCGTCGACGTATAATAATATTTATTTTTAAAAAGATAATTATCGTAAACATTCCACATGGCGTAAACAAAAACAGTTTTTTTTTTTTTTCGAACTGATTACTGCTGTTGGCCGCAGATGGCCTTTACAGCTTCACCGGGCAAGTGGCGAGCGCAGATGGCTCTCAGCCTTAAAATTTACACAACGAGCCTAAGGGCGTCCCCGAACGGGACTCGAACCTCGGCTTAGGGCGTTGCGGGGGGGGCTTGGTAGCCTAACATATGTTTGGGGAGAAAAGCGGCCCGGCACATGCCGGTTACGCGAATAGGGACTGTGAATAACAAAAACAGTATTGTATTCTATGTATAATATTAATATTTGTCTGGAAGAGATCGCTCCAAGCGATAAGGCCGCCTGAATTGCATTATTTCCCTTCATTTGCTGTTAAATATGTATCTTTTTTTTTGGTGTGCAATAAAGAATCATATCTATATCTATCTATTTTTACAAAGAAAAATTGTATATAAGTATGTTTATTCGTTGTTTAGTACTTAGTGCCGATATTATAGGCTAAATGATTAAATTGGGACTAGATGGCGCTGTGTCAGTTAATATTTATACTATAGGTACGTAGGAAACTGGGTGTTCTGGATGTTACCATCCATATCTCTGCATACCATATCTGACCAATACAAACAGACATGTTCACGTCTGTTTGTATTGGTCAGACCCGGAACCCTTGGTGTAGTAGCCGACATCTCAACCATATACCAAAGGGGTCGGATGATTCTCTTATCCGCCCGAACGTAGTACGCGCGTAGATAATAATAATAATATTTATTAATTTTTTCTCTCACATAGACATACAATATACAAGGACTTACATAAGTTACATGAATTAGTCATTTGACATCTAAGTGAGAGACTGGCAACTGTACTAGGAAACCTGTATGACAGCTTGCCAGCCCCTCCTCAACCGCACCTTTTGCGATATATTGTGAGAAGTAAGCTGATGTATATTTTTGTTTTATAATAGAATCATCTATTATGTTTTGTGACTAGCCACCCGTGCTATGCACAAAACACCGCTTATAAGTATAATTTGTGTGCATAAAAGGAACTTGCCCACCAATCCCCATTGAGGCTAAATAGCGGATTACACTCTCCATGGTCATGCTTTGTGGGAAGGCCTGTATCCTGAGATAGGGCGTTTCAGGCCGCTTTATCGAATTTTAATAAGGGAAAATTGACAAAGATGCAAGTCGTGGATAGCAATGATGTCAAAAAGTATTGATTCGTGATATGCTCACAAAACAATCGAAAAAAGTATTCCGAATGCAGCGACAGCACACATATACAATATTCGATTGAGCGTACATTTACCTAAACAAAAGAGTACAAAACTGTACTCTCTTCGGCGGTTTGCTTTTGAGGCACGGAAGGCGTATCTACCTTTATATATACAGAATATTATTGGTGGACAGAAAAACATATTTTTTACAGTTACAGAGATTACTCATTTTTTTATTAGATTTTGTCTATTGAAGTTATCGTGGCCGAAGATCAAGGTAAATTATTTGTAATAGATAATAAACGATACAAAATTATACAATATCGTTCTATTAATAAATCATACACAGTTACAAAGACCAACTTAACAAATTTAAGCACGGACGTCACAAATAGGTTGCTACTACGTCAGATTCGAGCGGCGACGTATTGATAAATACTAGTACATAATACTTGAATAATCTGAAAAATAGAGTCTTGTTTGTTAAAAGATGGACAAACGGATGAAATGAAAACAATGTTATTCCCTAACATTTTTTTTAATATAAAATAAATATCCACTGACATTCACACAGCGCCATCTAGTCCCAAACAAAGCATTTAGCCTATGATATGGGTACTAAACAATATTTTTAGGTAAATACATAGGTACATATTAAACATAAAAAGCACCCAGACCAGTACCAACAGACATGTTCATGCACACACATGTTTGTATTGCCCGGGGATCGAACCTGGTACCCTTGGTGTAACAGCCGACAACTCAACCATTACACGACATGGGTCCTCAATAATACGTGTATGTATATATATATTATGTGCTTGTTATTTTTTGTTTCTTATCATTGGTAGGCAAACGAGTAGAGACAAAATGGAGACGATAGATAGTAAGTGATACAAGTCAACGCTATGTACCAAAGGACCATACCATACTTTGTTACCATAAGGAGCAAAAATTACGTTACTGACCTTCCAAAAGGGATAAATGTAAATATAGGGAGATGAAGTGAACTTTTGGGCCTCCAGAGTAACAAAACCAAAATGCAACAAAACTCATAACAAAGCGTTTCCTACGCGGTTTAGTGTAAGGCCGTATTAAATAAGAAACAGTGACGCATTATATCACCGGTACTATGTAAAACGCTAAATATAGTATGTAGTTATTTCATGTTATAATAAGCAGGTTGACAGCTTAGCTTCCTGTTCGCAAACAAAGCTCTAGTGGAGACCTTGACAGTACAGACAAGGGAAAGGGTATTGGTCTACTGATACTATTGTGCTTTCTAGAATTCTATTTGTACTCTAAATTGAAGCCAGAAACTAATATTATAACAATAGTTTGTGCAAAATGTTTTAGAATTCAGTTATTTCTATTAATTTTATAAATACTCGTAAGCATATAAGTCAGTAATTAAATGAACTGGATCGTTTCTTTCGTTCAAAAAAGCTTTTAAAATTTAAAATGAATGCTTTGTATACTTATTTTGGGTATTTTAAACAGATGCCATCTTAGGAGAAAACAAGGAACTCACATCAAACAGATACATCATCATCATCAGCTTATTAAATGTCCCCACCCCCCACGTGCACCTCGCACGAGCCTACCCGCATAGGATGTATTGGTCTTAGTCATCCACTTGGGCCCAGTGTGGATTGCCCGACTTCACGCACAACCTTTGATTCTCTACGAAGGCGTGCACAGGTTTCCTCACGATGTTTTCCTTCACCGTAAGGGCGTCGATTAAACGTACATATAATTTCGAAAATACATCGGTACGTGGCGGGATTTGATCCTACACCCTCCAAATCGGAAGACAACAGTTCATACTAATGAGTCACCGACGTTTCAAACAGATGCGCATTTAAGTAATTAGCGAACAGTTTAAAAGGTGATTAAATGAAGTATAAATTAAGAAATCCGGGGTTACCGTGACCCCCGACTTTGATATCTAGCTACAAATGTAAACCATGTCACTGACACGATAATTATAATTAATTTATGTACCATAGATAGCAATAATATACCTATCAGACGTGAGCTTTATATACCTCTATAGGTACTATTTATTTATCACTCGCTGGTAATGTTTTAATATTTTTAATTTAGATAGGATGGAGTTATTCAGGGACCTGTTGGCTTCTTAGATTCGTAAAGAAAATATAATAAATATTCCCTGCAAGCAACGTTCTAAGCTGAGACTTGAGTCCTATTCTTGCTTGTTGTATAGCTAATTAATTGAAGGAATGATGCTATCAACCTTAAAAGAAATAAATAAATAAAGCTCACGCCTTGGTCCCAGAGGGGTAGGCAAAGATAATGGAACGCCACTTTGTTCTGGCATATTACTCTACCTTCATTCACACATCCATCAATCTTTTCATACAAGCTCCTTTATACCTCTTGCTTCGGACCCCAGCCATCTTAAGGACTTAAGGGATTTGGTCAAGGTAATGCTATCAACCTATCTGTAGAAGTAATGAAGTAAATAAATATTTTCTGTCATATACACAGCGCCATCTAGCCCTATTTGAACATTAGCCTGTATTATGGGTTCTAAACAACGGATAAACATACTTATATACTTTACTTATATATATACTATACTTATAGAAAAAATACCCACCAATCCGCATTGGGCTCCCATGGTGGGTTACGGCCCAATCTCCCCATAACTGTGCGGAAGACCTGTGCCCTGCAGTCGGTTTAGGCTAATGGTGATGATGATGAATAAAGAAAAAGTACAGCAGGCCGATCGCGTTATTTTACAACGAAACGTTTCTATAATCCTTTCGATCCTGTAATAGTTGACATTTTCGATATTCGGTATTACCAGAATGTTAAAGGTTCAGTCTCGTCTGAACTAGCTGTCAAATGATTAGCGCGATTTGAAATTGACCAAAAAGTTGTATTCGGACCATCATCATCATCATCAGCTCATTAAACGTCCCCACCGAGGGGCACGAGCCTACCCGTATAGGGTGATTAGGCCTTAGTCGTCCACGCGGGCCAGTGCGGATTGGACGACTTCACACAACCTTCGAATCTCTTCGCAGGCGTGCATGAAGGTTTCCTCACGATGTTTTCCTTCACCGTAAGAGCGTCGGATAACGTACATATATTTTTCGAAAATTCGAAAATACATTGGTACGTGTCGGGATTTGAACCTTAGCCCTCCCGGTAGGAAGGCGACAGTCCACACCACTGAGCCACCGACGCTCTTCGGACCAAGTGCAGTTAAATTATAGCTGTCAAAATTTAGCGCGATCGGCCTGCAGTAGTGCCTCTGGTTAAAATTGAATAAATAATTGACTCGTGTCTTTGAGAGACGTTGCGATTGGGTCTTTGTTTACACTTGAAATACTAGTTATGATAATTGGAAACTCGTTGGAGATCGCCAGTGGAATATGCCGCGACTCGTGACTCTGATAGTAGGAAATTATAAATATATGTAATAATAACAATAACTTGAATAATGGGAATGTTGACTGGATTCACAAAATTAAATCTAAAATACTTATTGTGTAATTTATATACATACACATCATATTTCTTTTCAACCTATCGCAGTCCACTGCTGGACATAGGTCTCCCCCATTTCGCGCCAGATATCCCGGTCCTCCGCTTTCTTCATCCAGCCTCCACCAGCGACCTTTCGCAAGTCGTCGGTCCATCGGGCCGGAGGGCGTCCTACGCTACGCTTGCTGAGACGCATATTACATCATATTTGTATGTATATAAATTACAACAATGTAAGGTATCCTCAGCATTAATCACTGATTTATGAGCGTTGATTGTTAGCATGCTGTATTTCGTATACTTTATTTTTGTTCAGCAGTGGAAAGTATAATTTAGTGAAAACAGTACTGTTGGTAACTCTATTCGCACCACACCTTAATAAATGGAATTCCTATACTGTCGTATTTTCGACCACATACCACAAAACTGGGCAATTTTGCCGTAGAAAATATTGAAATTTCTTACTTTCTAGAAAATATTGAAAACGAGACGCCATATCCTTTGTAAAACTGTTAGTTTTTCTGAGATTTTACTATATTTTACCTCACGATGTTTCCTTCAGCGTAAGAGCTTTGGATACACGTACATATAATTTCAAAAAGACATTGGTACATGGCGGGATTTAAACCTGCACACTCCAGATCGGAAGGCAGTCGAAACCAAAGAGCCACCGACTGTTAAATATAATAATGTTTCACAAATAGATATTTATTGCAATCAGTTGCTAAGTCAAACGCGTTATCTGAGTAGTCCTCCAAAATTGTTTTGCTAAATATTCACGTATTGATAAAAAAAATACAAAATCTAAACATTAGGTTGCTATGTTGCAGTTTTATGATAACGTTTTTGTAAAAACATTATGTAGCAATAGATAGGAATCAAGTTATTTAAAAGGAAGCAACAAATTAGACCGCGCCTAACATTAAGCAATTAACATTAAGATTTACTAAGTAAGTGATTTTAAATTTAAGAACAGTTTAAGAGGTTTACAACTTGTAGATTATTTATAGGTATTTCATGAAGGAAGGCTATTGATGTTGAGTTTAATTGCGCTTTTCTAAATGTACAAAATTGAACCAAAGGGCTTTTTCAAATTTTCAGCCTATAAAGTACCACTTCGTTGTACAGGCCTATCCATACAGTATGGCTAGACTGGTCCCTAACATACAACGTCTTTACCCAATGCTTAATTGTATACATACTAATTAATATATAAAAGAAATACAAAACAAACACAATACAAATACAAATGTGCATCTGAACAAGGCAGGGTTTCCAAAACACTGGCAGCATTCCCTCGCTTAATACCTTTTTCCTTTTTTATTTTAATAATGTAGATATTACTGTATAATAAAGTTTTACAAAAATATATGTATGTATAAATTGTAGTATTTGATAACTATGATTCTATGCCGGGACCAATTGCTTAACGTGTCTTTTGAAGCAAGGACGCATAGGACGAGAGAATAGGCATCAATAAAAATAACATTGAAAATTATTAATAATAAACTGATAAATGTTAATACATTTACTAGGTGGTAGACTCGATCGATACTGAGTCGTCTAGGTAGGTACCACCGCAGTGCCAGATATCATCCTGTGAAACAGGAGTGTTATGCACTTTTGTGATTCGGGATGAGGGCACTGTAGCTAGTGAAATTACCGGGTATAAGAGACCTAACATCTGTTGCCTCGGGTGACGGGCGCAGTGCGGCATTGATGGAGGATAATAAGTGTCTATCAGTTGTTGGTCTCCTTTAATGCTGCTCTGTCATATCACTTACCATCAGGTGAGCGTCCAGACCGTCCTGCACACTTATAAAAAAAAACATTGGGTAATTCCACAGTAAAAACAATTAATTAAAAATTCTCAGAACCGTCTTTGCCCGGAGTGAACCAGATTATTCTGCACATTATACACGCTTTTAATTATCGCGTTTGACAAGTTTCATTGTGTATATAACATACAGATATAGCCATGATGAAATGGGTGTGCGGCCGTGCCTCCGGCTTGGCAACCTTTGGCTCCAATCCGATAAGCGGCTAGTAGAAATGTTATTATATACGCATATATGTTCCAATCTATAGTTCACTTGGTACTTTCCATAATGCAGATATGAACAAGACTGGAAACTTTTAACATTTTATTTAAGTAGCTAGTGCCCGCAGCTTTGATCTTGCTAAATTCGGGGTCCCATAACTCGGTAACCCCCTAACACGATCATCGTCTTTGGTTACAAAAACAGATTATTACTTTACGCTGCTTTATATACCTACGCTAAATTATGATATCATACGTATTTTGATTTTTAGTTTTCTACTTTGAAAATTGTGGAAAGTCCCATATAAAAATTCAATTTTGACGGTTTTAAATGTAATCAGTAATTAATAATTTGATAGGCCAATAGATAGTAGGTATCGAAAATATCGATTGCCAATAGTTAGTTATAATAATAAGTAAAACGTAGGTAATATAGAGACCGCGTGTTGGCAAGCGTAGGGTAGGACGCCCTCCGCCCGATGGACTGACGACTAGCGAAAGGTCGCTGGTGGAGGCTGGATGAGAAAAGCGGAGGACCGGGATATTTGGTGCAAAATGGGGGAGGCTTATGTCCAGCAGTGAACTGCGATAGGTTGAATAGAGAATAGACAGGTAATGTAGACTATTTTATATGTGTTTTTTCTGTGCACAATTGTGCCATACTGAACACAACTAACAATAATGAGACTCACCAATGTTATGAATTAGAACTAATGATATCCTGTACTTTTTACATCATTGAAAGTTTTTACGGGACTGTGGTCAGTAACTAAAATACCTGGTCTATTAATAAGTACTTCAGCAAAAAAGAAACAGTAATAAAAAGATTGCTAAGCAACTTACAAAAAGAATTGAGATCCCACCAATAACATTTCATGAAAAATAATTGCCAAGACGATCACTTAGGATTTGCCCTGTGAAAAAAGATATCAGATCTCAATTACGACCCAGCACCAAGGGTTCTGGGTTCGTATAATTTACGTTTGATTTCAATCACCGTAAAAGTGTCGGGTAATGTACGTACAATTTCGCAAAAATATTGGTACGTGGCGGTATTTGAATATGCGCCTTATTGATCGGAAGGCAACAGTCCACACCATTAAGTCACCAATACTTTCAGTAAAATAATATCTAGAAACAGTAGTATCTAGTGCAAAGCGTTGAAGACCTATACCATCTTATATAACGTCATCATAGTATTGGTGGAAAAATACTTTATCGTCGAAAGACACGTGTAGATTGTGCTTCTTATTCCAATTCACCAGATATGCAAAGATTATTTTATATTTATTGGATGCTTAACTTATATAGAATACTATATGGATGGATATGATTTTCAAAAACTATACTGACATTTCTAAATGTTGTCCAAAAATGTAGTAATCAGTTTTTTTGAGGATATCCTCAATGTACAGTAGGTACTTGAATGTAAGACGACACTAGGTAACTCTAAAACCTTTATTTTTCAGTAGATCTACTGTTATTTACCATTTTACTTGAATGGGGACAAAATACATAAAAAATAAGGAGAGGACCTAAGTATGAACCCTGAGGTACCCCAATGTGGTGAAATACTAAATACTTATTAAGTTAACTAAATTATTGTTATTTACTTGAAATGATTTCAGTAAAGTCACAGATTTTACTATGTGTTTGCTCTGGCTAATGTAGTAATGTACCTTACTTGTATTTGTTCTGTACTTTTATTTTCACGCGGTATTATTTGCGGGTCAATCTACTTACATTTTTTTAAATAAATATGGTTTGCTAATATTGGCATAGGTACCTTTACATTATTCCTTAGGTTTGTTCGCTTGTGTACGTAAGTTATTTTATTTTACAGCTTATCTAAAGTGATTGATGTTGTCAATAGAAATCCATCTAAATCCACACACAAATTGCGTTTGTACATGAATTTATTACTCACTGTTGTTGTCTTACTGGTGAATCCATGTTGACTCGGAGATATAAACGATTTAGTATAAGACCAAACTCTTGGAATTCATTGAAGATATAAAAGATTTAGCGAAAGCACAAAGAATACTTTGTACATTGAACTTTTCCGTAAGATTCGTGAACCGATAATACTTGTGTGATTTTTACTTGAAAATATATATGTATGTGAATCTTTAGTGACTTATCGGCTAATCTAGAAAATCTGATTTCAATAATTTGCATGAGTTTTGTCGCAAGTATTTAGATACTATCTGCAGATCTAAGATAGATGGTTATTAAAAAGGATAAGGTTCCGTACAAGTTATGTCAAAAATGTTTACAGTTTCCATGTCTTTTTTGTTACTTAATGATTGATGATGTTTTCCATTATATTTTTAGCTGTTTATAAAACAATGTCATTTATCTTTCACCTAAGAATGTGTGAGGTGTTCCATTATAAATTATTTATTACTAAATGGATATGCGTCATCTAAAATCATAGTCACACTATGTAGACAGGAAATTCTTATTTTCTATACGCTGTTGGCCGCAGATAGGCCTTTACAGCTTCACCGGGCAGATACTCAGATTAAAAATATATACATATACAACGAGCCTATTTACGATCGAGACAGTATTTCATACCAGCACACCGCTTGCAACATTATAAGGCACAGGTTCCGCTTCTCATGAATGTTCTCATCATTGGGCAGGGGCTCCCCAGTACTAGCTTCTCCCTCTAGACCGCATTCAACGAAGAACGAACGATATTTCGGATAGACTTGACTCCTTGGCACTGCCTAGAGATGTAGCTTCGTTATGCATTCTCAATCGCATATACTTTGGGAAGTACTCAGAGAGGAACTGTTCGTACTAATCCCCGCCGCCTCTTTCCGTATTAGATCTACGCGACAACTCTACCACCGCCACCACCTTGACAGTTGGCACGAATACTGCGGCCCATGGACATTTGCAACACCAAAGGAGCTACACGATGCGTTGCCGGCCTTTTAAACAAGAGGACGCTCTTTTCTTGAAGGTCTGCACGTTGTATCTGTCTGGAAATACCGCATGAGGCAACTCATTCTATAATTTTGTGGTGCGGGGCAGAAAGTTTCTGTTAAAACGCACAGTAGTGCTTTACCAACAATCTGTGCTTGGAACGTTGCAGGTAACTTAATAGATGCTTGGGGAGAAAACAAAGCCGGTTATGCGAATAGGGATTTGGTCGAACCTTTATGGGGTCGCGACAATGGCTCTCGCTCGCGGGGGTGGTTCAGTTGTAGAATTGCAAGTGTTGTCTAATAACGACGCTGTCCGCCAATAGTCCGCTGCAATGGAGATGGATAGGCCCTCCAAAGTCACACTGTTTGGAAGGCCTGTGCCCTGCACTGGTTTATTTTAATTATTTATTTATTCATAAGCATGGGTAATACAGTGTTGGTAATAATAATACGAACTGCCATGATGATTGGTCAATTCTTTAGCTATCTTGTGATACTCAACCGAACGCGCTAGTCGCTATGCCATGAGCCTTCTTCATGTAATGTTTATTTGGGTTTAAATTGCTTATAAAAATGCGATTGAAGGAACTCTATTTAAACATGCGTTGCGCGACCACACACCGGATGAGTGGTCACGATTGTTGTAGATTTTAGCGATATTAGAAAATATTTTCCATGTCAAGTCATTATTAAATAAAAATGTGATTACAACTTACACACGCTACTAACATCAATAGATATTTTATCTTTTTGGTACAGCTGCATTATTCTAATAATACTCAATATTAAACTTGAAGCACACTTTTTACTCGTATTTGAAATGGGCTGTCCATTTAACGTGATATTTTCCAAGCATTTGTAGTACCTCTTCCCTTTTGGTAATACCTGGGTAGGTACGTGATGTGATTCAAAACTATCCCAATTATGTGTTGCACCTACAAATAATCTTAAAATTTTGAGAGAACCTACCCAAGTATTATGTTTAAACACCCACAGGTATATAGTAAAACTTATTTTATTTTAAAAATAATGGACCATCATACAATGTGTAGAGAGAAACGTTGCAGAGGTACCTTTAATTGACATTAGAAATATAAAAAACGAATGGTGTGATCATGCAAAAAACATATTTTGTTTTTTTTTTATGTTACAATTTAAAGATGACAGTCATGACGCTCACCTGATGGTTAATGATACGCTTAACCGTGACAGAGCGGCATTGAAGGAGACTAACTGATAGACAGATATTATCCTCCATTAATGCCACACTGCGCCCGCCACCCGAGACAACATATGTTATATGTTAGGTCTCTTATACCGGATCCATCACGAAACACAAAAGTGCATAAAACACCCCTGTTTCACGGGACGATATCTGGCACTGTGGTGGTACCTACCTAGACGACTCAGTATCGAGTCTACCACCTAGTCAATATTATGTGTGTACCTATATAATTAATGAACATAATACGAGTATATAATGGGAACGGGATATTAGGTAGTACAATGGTATTATTATTCATTAACACTTACCGCTTCGTCACCCTCTTCAAGAAGAACACCATTTTTTAAAACTTGCTGTTTAATTATCTAAAAAAGAAATATATATTTATATCTCATCATTGTCATCATTGCAGCCTAATATACCTAACCAAAGCCTCTCGATGACTCCGTGTAGACTGATGTTAGTTAACAAAGTGAGTTAACCCTTTGAACGCAAGGAATCAAGAGACAACAGAAAATCTATTATTTCCGACCCCTTCAGGTGTCATTGGCGTTCAAAGGGTTAAGCAACTATCGAAATATTCGTCATTGGATGACCGACAAATATTATCTGGAGTCCTACCGTGCTTCGGAAGACCCGGTTAGTCATTATTCCCTGCTACAATCCTAGGTAGGATGATAGTCATTACAGCTGTTTCTTGTCGGGTGTTGAATCCGTATATTAACATCATAATGTAGCTAATTACACGTGTCAGAAACTAATTACATGTCGGCGCCGATATAGAATTGATTTTCCGATTAATATACGGCACCCGACAAGTGGGAACCAGCTGTTAAACCAATTATCCGCATTGGAATAACGTAGCGGGTTACGGTTATCTTCCAAAAAAAAAGTCCAGTGCAGTAGAACTTTATAGGCTGGTGGCCCTAAACCTACCCTAAGCAAATCAACACATATAAAACGGTTCCGAAGATATCCGCTTCGATTTGATGACTTTTTTATACATGCCAAGTAATTTGAACCCAGGCACGTGGCAATGAAAATATGGATCTAAAATAAAGCTTGTCTGAAATACAATTTCAATGTAGAACCTAAGCACATATTTAAACGAACCTGAGGCAATTTTTTATTAAGATTTCCTTGTTTTCATTGTACATAAACTTTATGAAGGAATTTTCTTTTTATTTATTTTTAAATGACTCAGATTTCTGATCTTTGGTGTTACAGTCTACTGTTTGCCTTTTTTTTAAAATTTAAGACTTATAATTCCAATTCATAATCTCAGACGTATAGTCCACTGCAGGGCCCTAATTTTGCTAAATTTAAAATGAAGTAATTGTCGTAATTGTGTATCCATAGTAAAAATTTGCATTCATTCGTTTGTTATATGGTAGGATTTTAATTGGAAACAAACAAATAAATTTACAGTTGGATTAAAAAGTGTCCTAACGCAAAATAGGTAAATAAAAAGAATTGAGACCCCTAATGTTCAGATCATTACCCATCATTACGCTCGTTCAGTGCTGTTAGCAGAACCTCTTTCGTTGTTCGACTGAATTCATACCTCTCATCTCATCATATCAGCTCATTACACGTCCCCATCAACGGGTACAAGCCTACCCTTACTATATAGTCTTAGTCGTCCACATGGGCCAACCGCGGATTCTTCGGCGGATTGGCCGACTTCACGCACAACTTTTGAATTTCTTCGTAGGCGTACGCAGGTATCCACTAGGTGTTTTCCTTCGCCATAAAGGCGTCGGATAAACGTTTATATATTTTCGGAAATTCCAACAAAATTGGAACGTGGCGGGATTATTGCCTGCACCCTCCAGATCGGAAGGCAACAGTTCACACCAATAAGCGACCGACGCTCCATTGGGCTCTATCAAGATTAGACACCAATACTGTATGTATTGGTCAGCAGATCAAGCGCCGCAAGTGGAACTGGATCGGCCACACGCTCCGAAGGGATCCTCATCACATTCCGAAGCAAGCCCTCGACTAGAATCCTCAAGGAAAGCGAAAACGTGGTCGCCATAAACAACTCTGGCAGCGGACGATTATCGCGGAGGAAGCGACGCTTGGCAGGACTTAGAGTGAAATTAAGCGTGAAGCACAAGACCATGCGGGATGGCGGAGCACTGTGACATAGGAACATAAGTCAAGTTACTGTATGTATTGCTTTTACATAAAGGTTCAAGGACACGGACGCATAATGAAATATTTTACAATACAGATAATCTATGTGTTATCTTAATATCTAAAGCATACGTGCCAAAAAATCACGTGATTATCATTTGTTATACAATAAGATAGCAAATGATAGTCATTATCTATTTTCAGCGCTCATCAATTTTTTTGTTTATATAACCAATAGCTACATTAAACGCCAGACGTTTTTGATAAGGCAAATTCACAATACTACAAGATATTGTATCTTTTATATAAAGGACTCTATACATATTTATTTATAGACGATCCATGTGTTGTAATTAATTGTGATGTCGGCTCTTTCACTAAGGGTTTCGGGTTCGAATCACGGGCAGTACAAACGTTTGTGTGCATGAACTTTGTATTGGTCTTGGAGTTTTCTATTAATAATAATCACGGGCTTCAAGCCAAAGGGCCTATAAGAATAAACACATCTTTTTTGATTTGACCAATTGTTGCAAAATATCATTGTTTTTTTTTTTTAATTTATTAATTTTAAAAGTGAAAATTGGTTGTACGTTATATTATAATTTAACCATGTTACATTTATAAATGAAAGTATTTCGTAAGTCTATCGTTCGTTTCTAATATCATAACTTTGTATTCCAGTAACCGTTGTAAATAATATGTTCATAGTTTATTAAAGGAATTTAATCTCTCTAAGGTCAGGGCTTGGAGGTGTGTACTCCCAGATATCGTTGACTTCTCCACCCCTACGAGGGTTGCCACTTACTGATATTACTTTCTAAAAACAACGAACGTTTGGACATCTAAATGCAGGGCCACACTTAAGGCTAACATCTAACGCGCATAACGTAATAATTATTGCGATAAATTTAATACGTTAAATCTGCCAAATTATTGCGTTAAATGGTTAATTATTATGTCATTATTATGAAGTGAAAATACATTTTATATTATTGTAGTTTTTAATATCGGTAGGTATTTGCAGTAGGTACCTATGTGTAGGTAGGTATGTGAGTCTCATTTAAATATTAACAAAAGCCTTTTCCTTTTTCGGAACCTTAAAATTTCGGCGACTTTTTCGACGACGACTAAAGTTAACCGAGATATGTCAAAATTCCAGAGAAATCCGGGGGTTCCCGAACTGGCAACCCTGCCTCGTGCTTATCTACTATTCAAAGGCCATGCTGACTACATTCCTTCTTTACTTGCATCATTCATTTAGAATGCAGCCCATTTGAATAGGACATTATTTCTCAAGGGTTCTAATAACTTGTTTCGATTATACTGGCTGTCTGAAAGTGGTTTTATAAAATGCTGTAAGTGACCATATTTAATTTCGCGAACAGAACGATTTTAATATCATACTCACTTATAAAACATCATTTTTTAAGCAAAGAACAAAACAAATATACAGCCAGTATATACAAAACACTAATCTATCTACGCTCCTAGCACCAAATAATATTTTTAATATCAGTAATGTCAGAGTTACATATAATATGTACTTTAACTTAATTCCATGCATTTAAAATTCGTTAGCAATATCGGTAAATCGGTTCGCTCGTAACGACTGCACTTGTCTAAACACTCTGTTATACCTGTATTCATAACAGCATGTCAAAGAATGCTAATAAAAATAAAAACCTAATACACGCATGACAATATACGTAAACGGTGATTATTTTACTATGGCATACAGCATATTTATTCAAATGTTTCAATAAAGATAATTTCGAAATTCTCACCTTATTTAACCTCAATACCTTAATACATATATATATTCAACGTCCTTGAGAAATACTATTATAAGGCAGTCATTTTCTGGACTTAAACTAACCTTTTCCGCATAATGTATTCTGCTAAACAGATAATAAAGAGCTGGGACAATAGGTAAGGTAGTAAAAAATTGAGATTAGGCACCGATTTAAGGTACGGTACCCTAAAATCTTAAACATAAGACACGATTCATACTCGTACAACATCAGAAACAACAAATGTTCTTTTGTGTCTGGATTTCAAGTGTTTAAAAGGCATCATGAAGCTATTTTTAAATGGTGGCTCAGTGGTGTGGACTGTCGCCTTCCTACCGGGCGGGCTGAGGTTCAAATCCCGACACGTACCAATGTGTTTTCGAGTTTTCGAAAATATATGTACGTTATCCGACGCTCTTACGGTGAAGGAAAACATCGTGAGGAAACCTTCATGCACGCCAGCGAAGAGATTCCAAGGTTGTGTGTGAAGTCGTCCAATCCGCACTGGGCCCGCGTGGACGACTAAGGCCTTATCACCCTATACGGGTAGGCTCGTGCCCCTCGGTGGGACGTTTAATGAGCTGATGATGATGAAAATATTTTGCAACATAATAACAATTATGTGCATATAAAACGGTGTAGAGGCACGGCTGGGGCGGAGTCGTGACGCGGTGATACCACTGTTATCATCCACAGTTACATCAGACCAGATATCGTGCTCTTGGGTCAATTATACTGTTTACATTTATTTATCACTAACTATAAGCAACGGCAGTTTTAAAATTTTCCCTTACTCATGTCGATTACGTATTTGTTGTTAATTTACAATTTATTTTGATAAGGGGTCATTCATAAATCACGTCACAAATTTCATGATTTTTTGCCCCTCCCTCCATGTCACAGTTGTGAGACTCGAAACGAACCTCTCCCCCCTACCCCTTGACGTGTTGTGATATAATTTATGAATGGCCCTTAAGTAAGAGACTAGGTACACGACATACACAATAATTGTTGCGGAATTTTTAACGTTTTCAGTAAAGTGTTTATTGTAATCAATTCGTGGCGGGGTAGGTAGGAAGGGTTTATACAAATATAAGTTCAGATACTATTAAAAAAAGTATTTCAGTATGTTTATCCGTTGTTTAGTTTCCATTTTGCGGGCTTATGCTTAGGTTGGGGCTAGATGGCGTTGTGTGAATGTTCTTTATTCGACTAAGCGTCGCTTCTTATTGGCATTTGTAGAGAGATTCTTATTCCCTAGCTACAAATAATCTAAAATTTTAATAGAAAGCCACCACTACAACGACCACAGTCGAACCTCATCCGATCTGAGTACCCAACAATAGATATATCAAAAATAACATGATCTTATTACTATATCAGTTCAGATAATATCAATTGGATTACTGTCTTGTCTTTTTTTACCAAAACAAGATATTCAAATGGCGACAGTCGACAAAATGAAACCTTGAATATTAATCGAATAATAGCAGTTAATAAAATACGTTTCGCACGGGATAAAATAAGTTATATGAAAAAAGCTTGATAAACTTTGCATTTCTAAGTACTAGGTTACTAATAGTAATACCTCTTCGTGGTTTTGCAATGATATGGTTACCTATATGGATTGGTTTCCGAAAAGTGTAATACAGGGATCATTAAAGTCTTTATGATCAAAGGCCTTCTAAAAATGCATATATATTTTTTGACAGATAACGAAAATGTCCTAATGTAATATCTAGGCAAATCATGTCCTAAAAGTCTTGGAATCAGTTAATTCAGTGACTGGAATCTTTTCCTTGTAAAAACGATTTTATGTTGCTACGAAACCTACGTGCACACGATCCCATATAATTGTTTATGTGGCACATGGCACCAACCGACATCAAAATTAAAATTATACTTAACCCTTTGACCGCCAATGACGCCTTAAAGCGCCAGTCACAATGGATTTCCCATTGTGTCTGAATTCCCGGCGTTCAATGGGTTAAATGAAATAGTAGTTGCTATGAGCCGCCTACGATTTTTGGAAGTTCCTTTCGATTTCTCTGGTCTTCTATCAAATCCTGGCTCCCTTATCATATCAACTTTGAAATATCTTCTTTCCACCACAAAGGAATCATCAATATGGGTTCATTTACGACGAAGATATCCACGAACAAACATAAAAAAGATTCCCTCGATTCTCTGGTGTGCCATCAGACCCTGACTTCTTTCTTCGCGAATAAAATAAAAAACATATATAAGGTCGAATTGAGCACCTTACATGTTCAATAATATCTATCGGATCACAATCTTCATCATCATCATCGATTTATCTAGTTCTTTAAGGTTTTTTATAAATTGACAGAAAATGTTTAAACTAACGAAGTTCTTCATAACTAATATGACAACTAAATCAAATGTATATACGAGTTGGGTTTTATCTTTTAATGTGCAGATATGAAATGGAGTAATTGATTGGATATCTTGCAATCACCAAAGATTCCTATTTATAGGCATCCTTAGGTTATCATCGGTCAGTCGGAAGCCTTACCTCGTCGCATCACCAGCCTATTTTGTTATATTATAACTAAATTAGGACTTTAATATACATTTACATCAAATGATTACTTATAATCATAATTTAACTTACTTGTTGATTTGGCGACACTTAAAGTAACGTTATAAAAAGTTGAATCCACAGACATCCGAATATACAATTAGACTGGACAAGCCGCCAAGTTTATAGGCAGTCCCAGTGTCGCAATTTCTTTTCGGTTTTTTACCTGTGAAAAGTTATTATATTTCTTGGTAAATTTACTGATTCATTGCGATGATGGAATGTTACAATTGCACAGGATGGCATTTTGGAAAAAAACGGTAATTTCTTCTAATATTCGTGCGTCTTGACTCGTCTAACAGAGCGTAAACTGGCAGCCAGTGTATGCTCGTTGAGCTTACATTTGTCGCACTTTAAACGCGGCTTGCCCCATCTCCTGTATTGGGAAATCTGTGGTTGAATCCATAGAATTTCTTACTTAGTGTTTTATATGATTATTTGCAGATTTAACTTAATTTATTAACTATTAACAACTATAATATATTAATACATATGGTCGTAGCACTTTGGAATTCACGGTAAATGTGTTCAACCTATCATTAATACTTTCACGACTACCTACAACGTTAATAATAAAACATGTGATTATGCCAAACTCGGAAAGCAACTTCAAGTGTACAACCGGCAAAAAACTTTTTCCCTCCATCCATACATCCCACTGAATTGTGCAATTATCAGACTCACCGTGGAACGCTGTACAAGTTAGGGGCTCGTTTACGCTTGATCACACATACAGTTGTTTTTTTATTCAACGCGATACGTGCTATGTGTTTTAAAGTCGAGTTCGCACTGGCCGTAGCGGTAAACAATGAGCTCTCATCAGCTCAGCACCTATCTGTGTCAACAATGCGTCAAGATACCGATGCCAAAAGAGAGCGACGATTTACGTTTTTAATTGACTGGCCCATTTCTTTTTTTTTATTACTCAAAGGACTGGCCGATTTAATCAAATAATTTTTGAAGTCAACTTTGTGTCGTGATTTACCAGTTTAGGAATAGATATAAAAGTAATGATTCCAAATTATGTTTGATAACACTTTAACTTTTATTAATGTAATGGTAACATAATTTTACTACAACATTTGTAAATTTTATGACGACTTCAACGAGTAAAACTTGTAACCTGTGGTAGTTATTTATTAAGTTTGTAGTAACTTAGTTATTGATCAAACATGTCAGTATGTCTATTTCAAATTTTAAAAATAAAGTGCCGTTTGATTCATAAAAATATTGAATGCGCTATTATATTTGGACTACCTATTATTTGGATTTAATTTCCATTACTGAGTAAACACGATAAAAACTTATCAATATCTAAACTTGCTTTATACCTACATTGCTTAGTTGAAATAAATCACATGAGCAAAACCTAGCCCACCCGTAAAGACTTATCTATTTGATAGTTTAATCTTATCATTATTTAATATAGTTATATCGAAATAATTGTGTTGTCAACAGGAAAAATACAGTTAGATATTTAACCCAATCGTGAAATAAGGCGATAGCAAAAATATTGTATCTTTATTAGTGTCATCGCGGGAGGTCTTATCTCGGACGGAGTTTTGCCAACATCAAAAGTGTTTCAAAATCCGGCCAATTTTTTTATGGAAATCCAGCTTAGCGCACTAATTCGTAATCTATGGGAACACCACAAAATATTAAGACATTTGACGGCATCTGGCCCGGCATGTGTTAGAAAAAATCTAAAAAAAAGTGCATGGGTTTGAAAAATCCGCAATGAACAATAGGAAAACAACCCAGAAATTACGTAACAATTCTGTTACTCA
The DNA here is from genome assembly GCA_019425675.1 of Leucinodes orbonalis. Lineage (NCBI taxonomy): Eukaryota > Metazoa > Arthropoda > Insecta > Lepidoptera > Crambidae > Leucinodes > Leucinodes orbonalis. The sequence goes on from PQWD01014388.1 coordinate 58,667, forward strand.
TTTTAAGTTTTAAACATTAAAATTAGTATATAAATTTTTTTTGTCAGAATTACATCATATACAGTAACTGTCCCCAAGAAACATCTTATGTATGAATGACAGTTCGTCAGTATTTTTACCCGTCCATGTATATAATATATAAAATTCTCGTGCCACATTGTTAGATACCATACACCTGCGAATCGGCTTGACCGATTTTTATGAAATTTTGTATATAAATATCTACTGACATACACACAACGCTATCTAGTCCCAAACAAAGCATTTACCCTGTAATATAGGTACTAAACAACTATTTAACAAATTATATACTTTTTTTCGTAAATACATACATAGAAACACCCAGACCAATACAAACAGACATGTTCATGCACATAACTTTTTGTACAGCCCGGGAATCGAACCTGAAACCGTCGTGAAATATGTAAATATATTTTAATCCGCCGTATAGTTCGATCGTTTATACTGAAAATGTGTCGTTATTCAGACGATTGTAGTTTTCCATAGCCCACATGCAGATTAAGTGTATACTTCGACCCTTTGAAGTTACAGCTGTGCTGACGCTTACGAGAAATCAGGTAAATCTCAAATTCTAGTTTTGAGAAGATCTGTTTACAAAATCATTTATTCAATTTAGACCCTAGAAAGACACTTATGAATGTTTAATGAAGCTACCACTGGTGCAGCATACCTACAACTTTAAAAAAAAAGAAAAACAAAAAAGGATTTATTTCAGTAAATCACACACAATTCAGTCACCGGTGCTCCCCAGAAAATAATCAAGAGAGGAAGAAGAAACCTTAACTGATAGGAATCCTCTTCGATCATAGTTTATATAATCGAAGGGAATCCTGCAAAAATACTCAGTACGACTTATGGAGCTCAATCAATGTTGCTTGCCCGTGGTGTCACAGTGAAAGAGTTAACTATAAGTTAGGTAAGTGATCGACTCAACACGCACTAGAACAATGTGGTGGGTTAAATTACTTTTCGAAACCGTGAGGTAGCAAAATCTAACAAAAAACAAACGCGATGACCAGCGACGTCCCAAGAAATTCTGTTTTCGTTTATAACTTTTGACTGCAACGTGCGAATCGATTAGATTTTTTTTAACATTATCTATTGAAATTACTGGGTATAAGAGACCTAACATCTGTTGTCTCGGGTAACGGGCGCAGTGCGGCATTGATGGAGGATAATAACTGTCTATCAGTTGTTGGTCTCCTTTAATGCCGCTCTGTCATTGTCTGGCGTATCACTTAGCATCAGGTGAGCGTCCAGACCGTCCTGTACACTTATAACATAAAAAAAAGCGTTTTTTCTCGAATTTTTGCCAGTTTCAACTTTAATGCAACACCCTCCAATGATGGAAGTCATTGGTTTTCTCGTCCAGCTTCTAATAGCGATCTTTCGCAAGTCCATGGGGCAATTACATGAAATTACATATAGAATGAAAACACGCTGGCAGTATTTTCGGAACCTTGCCGAAAGGGACTTCTTTTGATTATATTTTTTAGTTTTAATTATTTATTTTTAAGTGTTTAGTTGGTAAGTATATATTTATATTCAATGCACTTGACTTTGCTACAAAGTCAAACAAACTGTTTTCACAGTAGATAGATAGATAGATATGATTCTCTATTGCACACCAAAAAAAAGATACATATTTAACAACAAATAAAGGGAAATAAATGCAATTCAGGCGGCCTTATCGCTTGGAGCGATCTCTTCCAGACAACCTCACAAACATAGAAAATTAACAACATGAAAGGGCAGACAGTGCAAAGTAAGAAAAGCTTAATTCAACTTATAAATTCATAAATATATTTCAACATTAACATATATACATATATAAAGTATAAATAACATAAAAAAATATATTTAATATAAAATACATATATAAATATCATTTACATATATTACTCACATAATAAAAAATATCTAATACATTTATTTTATTAATATGAAAACAAATAGATAAGCTTATATTAATAAATTAAGTATAAGGAATACAAATACATATAATATGATACATTCATAAATAAAAATATAAAAAAATAATATAATAGAAAACTCTACTACTAACTTTATTTTGACAGAGCCATATTGACCGACCGAACAATCACTACAATAGACCAGATATTACACTAATAGACAAATCAAACAAACAGGTTTCCTCATAGACATTGCAGTCCCCAAACACTCATAACTTGCAAACACTATAGCTGAAAAATTAAATAAAACATAGAATTAAAGATGAAATAACTAGGTTATGGCACCTCGAAAAGTTACAATAGTTCCAATAGTACTGTCCACAACAGGAGTATCCAAAACAACTACACATCCTTAAAAACTCTAAACCTTACACCTAACACATATTATCTCCTGCAAAAAGCCGTCATTCTCAACACTTGCCGAATTGTACGAAAATTCTTACAAATAGTATCTGCCTCACAACCAAAACACTCACGTCCCGCACAAAATATCAGCCACCTTTCACATAACCTTCTAGTACCCAAACTATCAGTCAATCTACTGCAACGCCAAATATCATTTTACAATCAAATGATACGTCCCGACCTTAGACCTAAATATAGACATAAATCCTGATATGCATTGGCTTAGGCCCGTGTATATCAGTTAAACCGGCAAAAGCCGAGAAAACAAAAAGAAAGCTTAGAAATAATAAAATAATGTTAAATTGAAAGGTAAAATTCTTTTACGCGACTTTTGAAAACAGTTAGAGAAGGAGACTGACGAATGGACATTGGCAGTAATCACAATTTTAATTAATAACTGTATAATTTTAGCTTTGTATTTGTATTGTTAACGTAAATAAATAAAAATGGCCAGTAAATATCAAATGTCATGTGTTCGCTTAGGAGCCACGAATCAAGGAAAGACAATAGCGCTTTCAAATAGGACGTCTAAAAAATCAAAATAAAAAATTGGCATCTTTTAGATTGTGGACGTCGGCGTGGTCCTGGGAGAATCCAGGTGGCTGTGGTCTCACCCGTTATTCATTGTCCGTTTCTTCAATATCCGCTAAACCTCTTTTCCATACGCACAAAAGACACCCCCATTGTGAATTTATTTTTAACAATATACAATTGAATAGTTCCAGAGATTATTCGCGATCTTGATATGATAAAAGAAATACGCAGTAACAGTTTTATGCGCAGTTAAACACATTCATATTTTTATACTTACTTATTTGATGTCGGATTATTTAAAAAAGCAAGAAATGAATGTTAATTATGTGATACTATACTATTAACTTATACATAAAAACTTAAACTAAAGACGAAAAGGTATACCACCCAGCATAAGCTTCCTTACTTTTTTCTTTATAAGCCATGGTGATAAAGACACCATGACGCTGGTCTTTCTCGGCTACCTTCAAAGAGAGACTACTACATACACGCACTTTGCATTATACACAATTAGGCCACCGAGGTGCACGAGTCTACCCGTATAGAGTGATAAGGCCTTAGTCGTCCACGCGAGCCCAGGGCGTGTTGGACGACTTCACGTACTACCTTAGAATCTCTTCGCAGATGTGCGTAGGTTTCCTCACGATGTTTTCCTTCACCGTAAGAGCGTCGGATAACGTACATAAATTCGAAAATTCGAAGTCATATTGGTACGTGGTGGGATTTGAAATAAAGATATAGGTATGGTCAAATTAATCTGACTGGCGAAAATCATACACACTCATAGAAACAGTACAGCACATATCTATTGGAAAAGGAGCTCAAGGGAGCGCATTAAACGAGATAGTAACTGGTTCACCTACTGATTTCTGAATACAAGAGATGGGGCGAGCCGCGTTTAAAGTGCGACAAATGTAAGCTCAACGAGCATACACTGGCTGCCAGTTTACGCTCTGTGAGCCAAGACGCACGAATATTAGAAGAAATTACCGGTTTTTCTCCAAAATGCCATCCTGTGCAATTGTAACATGCATCATCGCAATGAATCAGTAAATTTACCAAGTAATAGAATAATTTTTCACAGGTAAGAACCGAAAAGAAATTGCGACACTGGGATTGCCTATAAACTTGGCGGCTCGTCCAGTCTAATTGTATATTCGGATGTCTGTGGGTTCACCATACGTTACCCTGCAACATTTTCGGGAAATGAGGACAAAAGTTCAACATAATAACACGTTGTGTATAAAACCAGATTTAAGCACTTAGTTCATAACTCGCATGCACTCTGGAGCGAACAAATTTTTGTTTCTGTTATGCGAAAGTTATAAATTCAATTTGCAAATATTTAACTTGTCTAATCAAATCATCATCCTATAAAGTTCCACTGTAAGAGCCATGCCTATGTCTTTCTACACGGCATGGCTGTGCGAATATTGGGCCCTAAGGTCTAATCGAACTCGCAGGCCCAGTGCAGGTTGGTGGGTTTGAGAGCCATCTGCGTTTGCCAATTGTCCGGTGAAGCTGTGAAGGCCACCTGCGGCCAAAAGCGTTAAGTGATTCCGAAAAAATAAAATAAAAACAGGTTGGTGGATGTGGGTCTGTTTAAATTAGTATATTAGTATCATTGTACCAATTTCTTGATAAAAATAATTTTAAGTACTAACACTTATAATTTCATTTTGACATTTGTTTAAATAATTTGATTAGACATTTCATTTGACCAAATTATTTGAATTGTCTTTTGATTTGACATGTATTTGACCAACATTTGACCATTTATTGTATTGCTTTTTTTATTTCTTTTTATTATTATTCTTTGAATTTATTTTTATCTTTGTTACGACGATAATTTTGTTTGACTTGTCGGCTTGTTGGTTCTATCTGTAAGCCGGCATGTTGGTTTGAATAAATAAATAAAGTTTCGTCTCTAAGCCGCCTTTTGAGGCTAACTGTATTGTAATTTGCCGACACCAAACGTCATAGTATCTTAAAACATAGTTATTGTAAGCATTTCAAACTGATCCAGTATCGACATGCGCCAATGCACTTCACCTACTTAAACTGATAACACGGATAGACGACACTGAGACGGACTTTATCAGGTCATTGATAAACGTCCAATAACTTCATTGTTGTAATTTATTCATATTTTTTTGGGGAGCATCTGTGGCTCATTGGTGTGGACTGTTGCCTTCCGATTTGGAGGTTCAAATCCAGCCACGTACCAATGACTTTTCCAGTGTTCGAAATATGTGCATTTATCCGACGCTTTTACGGTGAAGGAAAAAATTGTGAGAAACCTGCGCGCACGCCTACGAAGAAATTCAAAAATTATGTGGTGAAGTCAGCCAATCTGCACTGGGTCCGTATGGACGACTAAGCCGCCTTTCTCTAAGGCCCCCTTTCCCAACCTATTTCCATTTCACTTTTAAATAATCATTTTTAAATTATCCAAAATGCACCTTTAGTTACAGTTTGACCTTTTGTCATGCGGAACGTGTACCTGATGCAATCAAAATGCGTCGCGATTGCCACCGGGTAGGGCTTGCACAACATTGCAATATGCATTTCGCTGCAGTAACGGGCTAGTTTACCTGTATTACTAGCTACTGTTTGTGGGAAAACGGGTATTGGGCCTTACTTGAGGGCTTACAAAACTCAAGAATTATTTCATCATCTTCATCATTATCAGCTCATTAAAAGGGCACGAGCCTACCCGTATAGGGTGAATAGGCCTTAGTCGTCCACGCGGGCCCAGTGCGGGTTGGACGACTTCACACACAACCTTTGAATCTCTTTGCAGGAGTGCGCAGGTTTCCTCGCGATGATTTCCATCACCGTAAGAGCGTCGGCTAACGTACATATAATTTCGAAAACATTGGAATGTGGCGGGATTTGAACCTCAAGAATTGAATTGAATTGAACTTGAAGAATTATTTAGTTACCAGTTTTTATACGTTTCCGGAAAAAAGAAGCGAAAATTCTTAGTTTAATTTATCAGGGTTGCATTTATTGTATTTACATATAAATTAAAAACAGAAGTTATGCTCATTAAGAAATGGCTTAGCTAAACTTTTTTATTTGGGTTTTCTTTTAGAACTTTCCTGTTGCTAAAATTAGTTTTAAATTAATTTTAATATTCAAATACATTTTATATAATATGAAATTTGTGAGTATATCTGTTTGCTACGAACTGCTAAGCGATTTTAATAAAATTCGGATTGGTGTCTTCTGCACTCTGAATTAATACACAATAGGTTATGTCTTACTGTGAGTTGTAGACATACAGCTGAAAGTAATTAATAAATTACAAAACAGCAATTAATTAGATAATTGTATATTGTTTTTTTTTCTTGTAGGTACATACGTATTCGGCAATAAATATTATAATTAAAAAGGTAAATACTTATTATATTATGTTTTAACCCTGCCTCGGTGTGACGCACTTTTCGAAGTTGTTATATAATATATTTTATAATTGATTTAGTATTTCATTTTTATCATAAATGAACGGAACAGTCGCCAGTCAGTGCGCTCACCTGGTGGTAAGTACTACGCCTGACTATGACAGAAGCTTTGCCTAAAAAATCAATAACAGTAGGCAGTCATTATTTTTCCGTCAACACTGCTCAGCACCCGTCACCCGAGACGACAGATTTTCGGTCTCTTAAACTGGGTAATTTTACTAGCTAAAGTGCCTCATCCCGAAACACAGAAGTGGAAAACGCTCCTATTTCACGGGACGATATCTGGCACTGCGGTAGTACCTACCTGGACGACTCAGTACCGAGTCTACCACCTAGTGAAATGTTACATGAATGCCATAAAAACGGACACAATTAGACTTTGTATTGTTGGTCGTCCAAAATTCGGCACGTTTCTCAAAGTGATAGATAGTGCTAAAGTTTAAATCCTCACTGTGTCTGGTAGTCCTATGATCTCAACATCTTTTAGTTTCATGACTCAGCCTGCCTCACCTGCCTGTCTGTGTCAAACTGGGAAAATCGCGCAAAGTGACTTTCGATATGTCCCCCTTTGGGTTGAACCCTGGATCACGCAACGATCTTCAGCTCAATGCTCTGACCAGTAAACTACGGAGAAGGACAGCCACAGGATAGACTAGAGAATACTTGGTGGTAGACTCGATACTAAGTCGTCTAGGTAGGTACCACCGCAGTGCCAGATATCATCCCGTGAAACAGAGTGGTATGCACTTTTGTGATTCGGGATGAGGGCTACTAATTATATTTCTTTATTTTGTTAGCTATATTGTTTTTATTCTATTTAAGTCTACGATTTAAGTGTAGTTATGACAATACATCTTTTTTTTATAACATACGCAAACGAGCATGTAGTTAGTTAGGTACGTTATTTAGTTTTAGACAAACTTTAAATGAATATGTTGTACATGAGGGGCGGTGTCATTTACCATCCATCCATCCATTAAAAATAAATAAAAAACTGTTAGTGAATAGTAGAATGTTTTATCTTTGTTGCTCAGTGAGCAATTTTTCCGAATCCCAGTATTCGATTCTGATAATATTGGATTATTATGCTGATATTTTGTATACGACTTGTTTGATATATTATTATCAGTTGTCTGAATTGTTTAAATTATGCCACAATAATATCTATAAATATTTTAAACAGAACATATAAATTATAATTATTGGTATACTTTGCAAAAACATTCACGGGTTGCGATAAATATAGAAGTAAATATGTTTTTGTAAATTTCATGAACTACTTCAATAATACGTGTGTGTATCAAGAGAATAAATATCATACTTATAAAGTTTATATGTATATTAACAATGTATTATATTAAGTTAACCTTTCTTTAAGGCGGAAATTTACCTTTAACTAAGGACTATAGTAAAAAATGTATCCAACCCTTTTTAATTGTTTAGAAACAACTAAGTCCATAGTCTTATTCTTTTGAACATAAAAATCATATTGTAGCGTAAATAAGCGGGTTGTAGGTGTCTCGGAGATCCCGGGAGACGTATAAAAGGAGGGATAAGGGATTCTCTTGCCATTCCTGTTCAGGTGTTCTATGGGATACGAGTGCCGGACCAACTGGGTGTTCACGGTGATATGTACTTGGTGCGTTGTAGGTAAGTGTTTTATTTTTTACATTAATTTACATCTAACCTTTTTGTGTTGCGAAATTTTTCGAGAAAACTTTTCAAATTTCTAATTTGAACAGAATACCTTTTTAATTGATTCGGACGTTTCGTAATTAACTTGCCAAGTTTTAAACTCTTGTTCTAATCTTAAGATTAGTATAACATTTTTATTATAAAAGAATACATAATTAAATTATGTGTATCCTATGGGGTTTTATGGTGAAGGTTAGTTGATAGAGGATTTCTGCTAGAATTCATCATTCCGAGTCATTAGGGGAGGCCTTCGTTCAGCAATGGACATCATAGTGCATCGTTTCGATATCCTTATAACAGTAAGACGACTGCCAACGGTCATTAGATCAGATCGGCGACGATTTCTCAATAATGTTAGTCATTAGGAAGGCCTCTGTCCATTGGTAGACATAATGATATGCAGAAGTAGTAACATCAACAAAGCTTATTTAAGATTGTTTGATTCTTAAAATATATTTTGTTTACTGGAGTATGTACCTGCATAGGTACCCACGTTACATACCAATGGGATGTTGCTGTTTACACAAGGTTTTTATCGGTGTAAGTCACATAATTATGTCCTTTACAGCGTCACCGAGCAAGTGGCGAGCGCAGTTGGGTATCAGCCTAAAAAAAAAGTTTATTCAAATAGTCTAAGGGCAGCTCAAACTGGGACTCGACTCTCGGCTTAGGGCAAAGTGTAAGAGGGACTAGGTTACCTCGTAATGTTTGAGGTGGACCCTATATTAGAAACACAAATAGGCACAGGTCGAACCCAAAGGTTCGCAACAATGGCATCCACTACCGGGAAACCTCGGTCTTTCTAGTAGTGTTGCGTATATTGTAATGTGGACGCTTTGCGCTCTGTCCGACGCGGTTTCGACGGTGGTCGTGCTTGATGTCGATCTCTTAGGCTTTTGTTGGGAAACAAAATCCTTGATCAACTTTATTATTTGTACTGTATTTGTAAAATATCTTCATATTTAAAACGTTTTGCGAACTGTTTGATTTTTTTGTTAGATCAAGGTCTTCTTTAATCTATCAATTAACTTGCCTGAAGTACAACCTGAAGTAAGAACTTCAAATCAAATTTATCTAACAAAAAGGGATAAAGTCCCGGCTTAAACTTATTCATAAGGCCCAACCACCAAACACATCCATCATGAGGTAACGTAATTGACCATGTTTTGTCACTGTTTTGCGCAAGTTAAATTATTCAAATTAACATCGCATTTTAAGTTTCATGGCGGCGTCGGAAGGCTTAGTAGGGAAAGTCACCATGACGTGAAAATCTTTGGCTAAAAGTTCAAGTTAATAAAATTGTAACAACTGAATATATTAAAAAAACAATATCAACTTACTTAACAAATATATTATCCACTGACATTCACACAAGCGCCATCTAGCCCCAAGTTAAGCGTGAAGCCTGTATTATGGGTACTAAACAACGGATTAACATACTTATATACTTATTTTTGTTAAAAAACATACATATTATACATAGAAAACACACAGACCATTACAAACAGACATGTTCACGTACACAAATGTTTGTACTGCCCGGGGGTCAAACCCGGAACCCTTGGTGTTGCAGCCGACGTCTCAACCGCAACACCAAATAAGTCGTCAAAAAAATGTGACTACTTAAAACATGTCAATATCCATACCTACTATTTTAAATGTGGAAGTGTGTCTGTTTGTCCGTCTTTCACGGCAAAGCGGAAAGACGGATAGACGAGATTTCTTAAGTGGAAATAGTTACCTAAAGGGATGGAGAGTACCACAGGCAATTTTTTTTTCTCCAGTTTCTTACTTCCCTTAAATGAAGGGTGGAAATTTGTATGGAGCATTCCGCAATTTTTAAAGGTAGAAAGCTAAATATAGGCATGCGGACTATTTGTCACTAGCAAAAAAAGCTTGCATAATTTTTTTATGAAAAATGGCCCTCAAAGCCTTAAAAGTGGGGGTGAAATGGGGTTATATGGGACTTTTAGTCAGTTTTCAAGGTAGGAAGCTAAAAATCGATGAAGACGTTGTAGAAGAAAATACATTTACAAAAAAAAATACAGAGATAGATACTAAACAAATATATTACAGGCTAATGCTTAGTTTGGTGCTGGATGGCGCTGTGTGAATGTCAGTGGATAATTATTTAAACAAAACGACGTGCCCGAATTCAAATGCTGGATATCATCAGTACCAGTCTTCCCAAATAATCAATTAATAAAATAACATTTTTATTGATGATTTTGAGTACCGCGTGTAATGACGGCAGATTTGCACCACCCCCATTGCCCGTTGAGCTGTGAGCAGGCCAAAGTATTCATCCCAAAAAAATTACACCTCTACGCTTACTGCGAGTGCCACTAGCGCGGCTTCGGGGTGAAACTTTAGCAGAGAATAGGATAGAAGCGTTATCCATTTAGTTGAGATTCATCTGCGCTTTGTGCTGAGAAGCTGTGAAGGCCCTCTGCGGCGAATTACGAAAATCCACCCGAAAAAAGGCCTTATATGTTTTAGGGTCGGTAGTTCGGTACTGCTTTCTCCAATTCGCTTGCCATGCAAGTGAGATTATGGCAAACCTTTACTTGGTGGTAGACTCGGTACTGAGTCGTCTAGGTAGGTACCACCGCAGTACCGGATCGTCACATGAAATAGGAGTGTTATTATTATAAGGGGACTATAGTTAGTAAAAAGTAACGGGTATAAGAGATCTAACATCTGTTATCTCGGGCGACGGGCGCAGTGTGACATTGATGGGATAACTGTTTTCCTTCAATGCCACTGTGTCATGGTCGGGCGTATCACTTACCATCAGGTGAGCGTCCTGACCGTCCTGTACGCTCTGTAACATAAAAAACAACGATCGTGGTGTAGGCCCAACAGTCCAACAGAGGAAAAAAGAAGTGTGTATGTGGAATAAGAAACTCTTGTTTTGGTAGTCTAAGGCTACATTATCCCTTAGTGATATAGGTAGTTATATACGTTATTTTATAACTAAGTCCCTGAAATAACTTTTTATTAATATAAAATGCATCTAGAGTAGGTAACTCATTACTTTGTACCTACACGCTACGTGATGCTTAACTTAAAAGATGTAATTTTAATGTTATAAAAGTAGGAAGTACCTTCGCCAAATATATGAACGCGAAACTGTCTAACTTAATGTCAAATGTGATAGGATCAAACTCCTTATGAGATTAAAGAAAACACATTTCTGATTTAATACATTAGACCTTAATTAATAATAAATTTATGCAGTTCCATTTCAATTTTAAGAATGTTCTTTGTGGACGACTTTTGACTTTTGTTCACGTAATTCAATTAAAATCCAAGAATAATTTTGGTTTAATGAACGATATACAATTTGGTATAATTTATGACATCCTTAGATACTGACTTTATCATCATTAGCTCATGAACGTCCCTACCGTGGGGCACGCTATGCCTTAGTCGTCCACGCGGGCCCAGTGCGGATTGGACGACTTCGCACACAACTTTTGAATCTCTTCGCAGGCGTGCGCAGGTTTCCTCACGATGTTTTCCTTTACCGGACGAGTGTCGGATAAACGTTCATATAATTTCGTAAATTCGAAAGAACATTGGTAAGTGGCGGCGAACCTGCACCCTCCACAACGGAAGGCAATTATCCACACCGATGAGTTACCGACGACCTATGAAGATCATTATTGTGTTTAAAAATAAATCTAATAGTTACTAAAAAAAGACCTAAATTTAAACATTCAAACTACCTAATTGTAGATAGAAAATAAAATACATATCGAATACTTCATTTTTAATATTTTTAACATTACCTTTTAAATATTCGTCAGTCTTACACCGTGACGTCAGTGTTGTAATTCAACAAAATGCATGGAAATAGTTTTGACATGTCGAAAGAAGGAGCGCAGTTGTTCTGTCAGTTAACATTCCAACTCGTAAGGATATTGTGCGGTCACCGTTGTGCCGCAAATTATAACTCACGTAAAGGTGAAATTCTTTTTATTCAGCGAAGAAACCGTCGCTCCAGCAGAAGGATTAAAACTTTCCGCACGTACAGCATTATGAAGCCATAACTTTCAGTAACTGTGGTCAGATATTTAATTAAGGGCAGACTCTAATAAATGTCATGTTGCTAATTTATTAGGGTAACGTCTCGCGAAACGATCGCAAACGTAAACACTACCTATAATAAAGGGGACATAAAACTTATTATATGAAAAATAATAATAAGCTTCTTCCAGCCACTTTGTCCGCGAGGGGCAGGTAGGTAATTACGTAAATAAAATTAACTTGTTGATATGATTATGAATAAAAAATTATGATCCGCCGGGATTCCAGACACATTAATAAATAAATTTAATGCAATAAATTAGTAATGGTAATAGGTCCATGTTTATTTGGAATACCAAAGGCACAGAAATGCATATCCTGTTTTTTAAAACACTTTTTTGAAAGTCGTCGGGTCGTATCGCTCACTTATTATTTTATTAAAAATTTCAGACGGCACCTAACTGATTCCACAGATAACTCGATCACGTTACCCATTCATCAAGGCGGTATGGAACTCTCAAAAGGTGATGTGATCTAAATATTTTGAAAGTTGAACCACAGCCCGTAGTAAAGACCTGTTGTCCAACTAGTTGGACAGAGCAGTCGGACCACTGCCCCGCAGTGTACGCGAAATATCGAATTTGGCCTCGAAAGTTTGGGACAAGACCATCTGATTGTGGCATTGTTAAATATTAGGTCCTTTTCAGAGGCGTGAGCGTGTTGGTGGTGATGGCGGTGGTGACTCTGGTCTCTGCGCAGATCACCTTCAGCCGCGACTGGACCGGCGGGAAGCGGTCGGCGCCGCAACTCGCCATAGACTGTCAGCAATTCACCAGGCTGTGCCGCCGTTTTGTGGTGGGTACAACAATATAATTCTGGTTTAGTTTTTCTTATTTTTGTAAGTGAATGGGTCATGTGGGTCGACTTCACTCACAAGATGGTGCCAAGTCTCCCTACGACAATGAAGGTACCCAGCTTCTGTAGACAGTAATAAGTCTGTCTGTTTAACTTTTAATGGAAACTTGATTGACTTATGTAATCGCTATTATGTATTGTCCTGTTAATGTACGATGATATTGTTTGTTTCCTAAATATAAATTAATAAATATTTTCGGACAACACAAACCTGCACCCGGTACTAGGCTAGTGACGCATGATCTTTTCCCCAGTAATTTCACAAGCTTCACTCTAGTATTTCATTGGACAATCTGGCACTGGGAGGGTTATATAGATGACTCAGTTTAGAGCCTTCCTTAATATCAACATTATTAAAGTTAAACCTATTTCACAGCATGAACTGAAACAAACAATGACAACGGAAATCTCTGGAAAGCGCAGGCGGGATGACGACAAAGCGCCCTCTATCTACGATGACGACAACTGAACTATTCAACTGTTCCAGCTTCAATACCGCGACGATCCAGACTATGTATTGTTTATTTTTTTGGCTCAACATGCAATATATACCTACTAAGAAATAGCCCTGTATTACTTGCTTACCACATTGACAACAGTTTCCAGTAAGTATATTGATTCTCTACCAAAAGTGTTAAACATAAAAACAAAAATTATCGTTAGATATGTAAGCCGTTTTTCTTATGAATTTATTAGTCACAATAGTAGAATTAGTTATTTATTGATATTCTTAGAGCATATTGTGCAATATTTGTGTAAGAAATTCTAATATTTATCAACAGATTTCAAACACAAAAAGTAAGCCCGCTATAATTATTATTAATGATTGCAATTGTTTTACCATTACTGTAGACTACCTACTGTTTCAACCATTATTATTAGCAACTTAAGATTCTTAAATGAATAATTATAATTATATAATATTTTTTTATTATTCCTTAAAGCAATATATAAACAAGCATAAAAAATACAAAAAAGGTATTCATTAACTTTTTGGATAAATAATGCACTTACCTGGCACCTTATCTTTGATGCAAACACATTTATGAAATTCCTAGTTCTTAAGTAGGTAGGTATTTATGTATAAAACATAAGTTATGTAAGACTCGATTAGATTAACTAGTATTAATACGATTCGAATGCGCGACAGTCTGTCTGCCCCAAATGTTGTACAAATGATATTTGACGAGTAATGGCGTTGTATAAAGGAATAATTCATTATGTGTATTAAAGCATTGAAACGTTTGCAGCATTTTCATTGTGTATACCTAAAAACTATTACCGTGTTTTTGGTTCAGTTTTCTACCATTAATGTACCAAATTAATATTTACTTATAGTAACTTAGTTGCTCGGCTTAGTTGCCAAATTGCGCGTTCGTCAAACGAACGTCGCTACGCCTACTCACTATTCTATATACTAAATGCAAAAGGCAAAAAAAAACAAAAGAATACCTTATAGTAAGTTTATTGTTCGAATAAATTGATTTTATATACAGGGTAATTATAATATAATATTATTGCAAATAATATAAGGGACTATTAAAACGGAATTTCTGTCAGTCGTACGAAAACAAATACAGGAATAATAATTACAATATGTGTACCCCTTTATGGGTCTGGACAGATTAAATCTGAACAATCAATATAAGAGTTTTGTCTGAGGATTAGTAAGAATATTAGTTTTAAAATAATGACCAATATCTCAATAAAATTGAGTGAAAAATTAAGAATACACACTTATATTTATAATCGAATTTAAAAAGTATCCTAAACAATGTTATTAAAAAATAATATGTGAGAAATATTAAATTAGAATATGACAATACTCCTTACAATGTCACAAGTCGGCAGTTCTGCCACGACCACGGCTATTTGCCCTTGTCGATACTTTAGGTTGTAAAAGCTTAAAAACTGTTAAAATTCCCAAAGTTTAAAATATTGATTTACATAGAAATTAATAGTAAGAATATAAACTAGCTACAAAGTACAAGTAACTAACGTTACTTTAACGTTTTCATACGGAAAAGTTATTCGAAAATACAACAATATTCTGAAAGAGAAATCACATATTTGTGATGGTCACTTGAATTTGACTACTCATGTAGTATTGCACACGGCTCATACACAAGAACTAATTTTCCATGATTTCAAAACAATGTTAAAATAGTATAGTTAAAGCTAATTCAGTCAAACTATATTAGAATAAAAACTAAAATAACACAATTGTTAATATTAAAATTTTGTTAGAAAACGGTCACATGTTACACAATTTATTTATAATTCCATGCAATATGTGGAACATAAACAATATTAATTTGTACTTCAATTCTATTAGCACATGGACAATTCGTGAAAATTGCCGTCTCTTAATTTTGTAAGATTCTGTGCTCTTAAACACTTTTTCCATTACCAATTTAGTTAAAAATAGGCACAGTTATCTATATTTAAAAATGGCCAATAATATTATTGTACATGGTTATGTTATTATCGTTAACAATTAGTATTAAAACAGTTTTAAATATAAATTTATTATAGGCTTCTTAACATAAACAATATTTATATAAGATACTACAATCAAGCTCCCGGCTTTCTTAATACGTTGTATACATTGCATCACCTATGTATACCACTTGGGTCACACTTTTATATAAAAGCAACATAAGTTGCCGATCTATTTCTGTACTGCAGATAAACCGTCAATGTTTGGTTTATTTTTATCAAATTGCTCTGTCAAAGTAACATAATTATATTTTTAATTCGGAACTACATTATATTATTGTAATTGCCACGTTATTTCAGGATACTGGATGTATGCCTAAATGTGTAACTGAATTTTGTTGTCAAGTTATATCTATGTATACACGGGAATCAGCAGAAGGTGACAATACATACATCTGATACATTTCATCACTTTTACTAATTTTGGGTGCCAGAATACATCTGCAGCTTAGGGACAAAACATTAAGCCGAGAAAAAATATCTGTTTAAATCTATCCTCTTATAGTAGGTATACTAGTAGTACTATAGCTGAAAGTTAAAATAAGTAAGACCTGTGCCTATATAATGCAATCCAGTACATTTCGAGTGGCAACATCCATCATTTCATTTTTTAACGACCAAGTTTATTTATTTTAAGTTCGTTGATTTTGAACTCTATTAGCGAGTGAATAAAGTTAAAATGATGGTGGGTTATATATACCCCGTGCTCAACTTTATTTCAAGAATCATTGGTCCCCGGCGGCACAGCACCGTACATAGTCGAGTGCGTCATTGAGCGCGGCCAGCCAAGAGTCCCGGTGCGCGCGGGTGTCGGCGGCGAGCAGGTGCCGTCGCGCCACTCCCCCGCCCTCGCGACTCACCACCACCAGAGAACCACACGACACCCCCTCCTTCACAGCACACTCTAGTACTAGGGTGCTGTACGTACGTGAGTACACGTGCGTACACGTTTTATCATGATGGTCGTACGACTTTTGGTTGCTATTACAGACTTGATTAGAAATGTCCGCCAGGGGACTGCAATAGGTTGAAGAGAGAGTAATAAAGCTCTCTTATCAAATATGACCTTTTATGAGTCCCATTAGAAGGATTATGGCGAACGGTTCACTAATATATATTGAAGTTTTGTAGCACACTGAAATTATGATAAAATAAGTAAAATCTAGCGTCTAGCACAATTTTTGGAGAAAAATCCATCATTGGCAGATCTTTTGACGACAAAAAGATTGTTTTTAATTTCGGTGGTTTTTAATTCTATTTTTTAGTATTTAAACACTATTTTTGCTTTTAAAATGGTAAAATTTTGGTGTAAATATCTCTCCCCCCGCCTGGTAAAGATATAAAATCACAGTTTCCATCATTCATTGGTCCCCGGCGGCACAGCACCGTACATAGTCGAGTGCATCATTGAGCGCGGCCAGCCAAGAGTCCCGGTGCGCGCGGGTGTCGGCGGCGAGCAGGTGCCGTCGCGCCACTCCCCCGCCCTCGCGACTCACCACCACCAGAGAACCACACGACACCCCCTCCTTCACAGCACACTCCAGTACCAGGGTGTTGGGACCGGCGCACATCTCTCGTGGCGCACACGTCACTTTATCCGATATCACTGTGGTGAGATCGATCTCGCCTATTGGTGCCTGCGGGAAGAATTATTTGGTGATATTTTTCATTCGAAATATTCATTTATTTATGGGTACGCCCACAGTACATAAAGTTAAAATCCATTTATTTCAAATTAGGCTTACAGAAAGCACTTATGAACGTCAAAAAATATGCAAAATACAATAAAAAACTATTAAAATACTAAACTAAAAATATGAATTTTGATGCTTGAAAAATAAAAGCGCTTCAGTGGTTTGACTTGTTGAGAAAGAAGCACCCAAAAAATCTTAACAGTGCAGCCTTTTTAAAAACAATAACTTAACGTAAAAATAAACACTGAAATAGCTCTATAACACATACTAAACCCATTGAACGCCGGGAATACAGACAGTAGAAAAACTAATGTCTGGCGCATTAACGCATCATTGGCGGTCAAAGGGTTAACTAGCAATCATAAATATATCAATTTTGTTCTAGTACATGCACCAATTACATGCATACACAGCATTCTCTAGTAACGACAATAAGAAAAAATAATAAATATTTAATTTTACAAAAATACGCTTTAGTACATCACTAGTACATTGCACGAATTTACAAAAAACTGTAAGATAACATAGAAACTTGACCGATGATAATAATAGCGTCGGTGGCTCATCGGTGTGGTGGACTGTTACCTTCCGATCTGAAGGGTGCAAGGTCAAAACCAAAGTATTTTTAAAATTCAATGTACATTTATCCGATGCTCTTACGGCGAAGGACAACACCGTGAGTACACGTGCGCACGCCTACGAAGAGATTCAAAGGTTGAGCGTGAAATAGGCCTATCCGCACTGAGCCCGCGTGGATGACTAAGGTTTATACAATCTATACGGCACAGTGGGGCACGTGTAATGAGATGATGATGAATGATAAAAATGTTGTCATTAGAATTAGGTTGATAGACATTTATTCTCATAAACACAAAAAGCCACTTAAATGAGAACACGAATAACACATTTTTTTAAATCAGCTTGCTAATACTACTTTGTATACTATTTGGCACACAAACAGATTGTCTCAAGTCACATTTGTAAAATAAGTACAATGACAGCTTATAACTAGGGCATAAACAATCCTTTGACATGTTTACACGCCATCATTTGCAGATTATGTGTATTTAATAGCATTTAATCCCGATAGGCATTACACCAACGAAATAAAAAATCCTCATTGCACTGATTGAAATTGAAATTGATAGTGTTCCTTAATGTCGCCAAACTTGATCTGCTACCAAAATTTAGTTGTTTTAGAGACTAAGCTACGTTCGGTTGGTGACGGTAAAAGTTCCGCAACCATCGTGATGTCAGTCGTCAGAAGGGTGCCCGAAAATAGTTTCTAAAGACCATACATGCTTCATAAGCCCACTTAAGCCGTTATCCTGGCTTCTAATAAGGATGTTAGTCTCTATCTCTTTGTCACGCGACGTTAAAGGCTAGTAAAATTAATATCATTTCCTATTACCTAGATTTTATTATGAATACAGTTTCTGTTGTGCCCCAAATTAGATATTTTACACGACTCATACCGAAAATTAAACAGAGAATTATGCCTTTAATTGGTACGTGTACTTGAATGTAATTCAATATTTGTTGGTTGTTTGTTGAGTATGTACACCGTTTGTTTGTATACCTATAAATCAATAAACAAGTTACCTTTCGATTCACATCATCCGGATACTTCCAGTAGGCGAGTATTGGGGGGCGTAATTCGAACCATCGTCGATGCCAGGCTCCGAGTCCGCTCACGTCGTCGAACGCCGTCAAAAAGGCTGCGTGTGGCGGTGGGGCTGGCAATAGCACTTTAGCAGATATCTGTACGCTCACTGTACCCTCTAGGGGACTACCGCATGGCACCTGGTAAAGAAATTAACTAATTAATAATATCTTTATCGAATAAATAATAAAAATGAATTAAATGCATGATTAAAATAGTGATAGGTGTACAGGACGATCTGGACGCTCACCTGATGGTAAGTGATACGCCTGTCCATGACAGAGCGGCCATTGAAACAACTGATAACAGTTATTATTTTCCATCAATCCCGCACTACACCCGTCACCCGAGACAACAGATGTTGGGTCTCTTATACCTGGTAATTTCACTAGCTACAGTGCCCTCATCCCGTAACACAAAAATACCAACCTAGACGACTCAGTATCGAGTCTAGAAGTGTTATGCACTTTTGTGTTTCGGGGTAAAGGCACTGTAGCTAGTCAAATTACTGTTGTCTCGGGTGACGGGCGCAGTGCGGCATTGATGGAGGATAATAACTGTCTATCAGTTGTTGGTCTCCTTCAATACCGCTCTTTTATAGTTAGGCGTGTCACTTAACATCAGGTGAGCGTCCTGACCGTCCTGTACACTTATAACATTTAAAAAACACAAATGTTTGTACTGCTTGGGGATTAAACCAGGAACCCTTGGTGTAGTAGCCGCCGTCTCATCCGTTACACCAAAATGGGTCGTCAAATGAATTTCTATTATTATTTACTTTGTTCAGTGTAAACGTGTTCCTTTTAGCCTGCGCCAGGGCAAAGATACAGTATCCATGGAGTTGGAATTGTGGGGATCTCGCCGCGCCCGGACCTCCAGGACTACCCGCTTTGGCCACCTTCAGCTCGGACACCTTCCCGCGAGGGGTCAGCAGCTTCGAGTTCTGTGAACATTCCAAGCGGCGGTTGATTGGTTAAGCGCAGAACGTATTAGATCTATTATTTGTGATCATTCCGATAGTCAGAAGATTGGACTAGTAATAAATATCATGCTAAGCAATTTTTATTTCACACAGATAGCATAAAAACACGCTCGGCTCGTTTTCAATGTTTAAACCTTTCAAAACAACAATAAAACAGTGGCCTAATAATTAATTGATGTATTAATAATGTGGTTGAATAATATTTACTCGATATCTTTCATTTTATATAAAATAAATTTATTTATTTATTATTGTGTGAGCTGTTATTGTTGTGTGAGATTGCGTAGCGTTATTTATTTTTCTTTTGTTTCTACTGCAAACCAGCGCCTTGACTAAACTATCTTGGCATTAGCTTTGGTAGCATTAAAAATTGTATATTATTTTAAGGACTAACGTGTACTTTATCTTGCACGAAATACATATTTTTCTTTCTTTTCTTTCTCCCTAATTTAAAAATATATTTAATGGTTTTCTTGCTCACCTTTTTGTTATTTATGTGGTATTTAACTTCATGAGGCAATATTTCCTTGGATGCTTGAAGTAGATATACTTCTACGGTGACCTAAAACAAAAATAATAATATAATAAATTGTTTCATTTGGCCGAGACCTTGTTAACCCTTTGAACCCGCCAATGACGCCTGAGGGCGTCAGACAATAGATTTTGTATTGTGTCTGGATTCCTAGCGTTCAATGAGTTAAAGGGAGAGCGTCGGTGGCTCAATGGTGTGGACTGTCGCCTTCCTACCGGGAGGGATGAGGTTCAAATCTTAACACGTAGCAAAGGGTTTTTTTGAATTTTCGAAAATATATGTACGTTAACCGACGCTCTTATGGTGAAGGAAAACATCGTGAGGAAATCTTCATGCACGCCTGCAAAGAATATCTGAGCTGCACTACACTACGTATAATCTTATAATTTTATAACATTATACGTAGATGAGAAATTATATCTTTATTTGCGTTTGCGGGCTTTCGACTTGTGGCCTACATTGCCCACGCCTTAGCCAGCCTCTGACTCGAGAAAATTTTAGTTACATACCTTAAAATCGCTGGCGAGTCCGTCCATTCGTATCTCGTCGGGGAAGGTGAGCGTGGTGCTGGTAGGCTGGGTCTGTTGCATGCTGGTCGCAAGTACACGGTCGCGGCACTTGAGGAGGCATACTGCGTGATGACCCACCGCTCCATCTGATGTATGGAAACATTTTATTTTGATTTCATAGGCATTGCAGAAGCATCAGGAAAATGAACATTGACTGCGGGATTGGTTCACAAGTTCAGAGTCATTCAACACGCAACGGAGCGAGCTATATGAGTCTGGATGAAAAAAGCGGAGGACCGGGATATCTGGCGCAAAATGGGGGAGACCTTTGTCCGGCAGTGGACTGTAATAGGTTGAAGAGAGAGAAAGGCAAACAAGTAGACAGTCCAACAGAAATGATACCGCCAGCCGCCACCTTTGAAGTTTGGCAACTCCGAAGGAGGAACGAGTGCGTTACCAACTTTCAAAGTGGAATATTATGGATGTGCTTTGAGACCTCCAGTAAAATCACTTATTCAGCGAAACATTACAAAAAGCAAACATATTTTCAAACATATTTTTTTTATAAATAGAAAATATACTAAATAATATGGTAAGCATATATTCCCAAGATTAACAAATATGTCAATATTAGTGGTTTTTATTATATTAATTGATTCAATCATTTTTTATTTATCACCCGATTGTCAAGTACCTACAATAATTAATTAAATCAGACTACAATGTGCTATAATTCCGCGGGATTCAAAGCCACAACTCTGAATCAGGCAGCAAGTCTAGCATACTAGACCACGTTGGTAGTTTTATATACGTTTTTATTAATACTACACGTTTAAATAAAAATCATAAATACCGGCGTTAAGGTGTCTCACGTAGTCCCTCCGCAGTGGTATGGCCAGCGAACGAGCGTGTAACGAAGCGGCACCTGGGGCGGAAGCCGGGCCCGCGCCCTCCACCTGAAGCCTCTGTACCTCGTGGATACACGCCTGCCGCCGGTGAGCTGTAACACACACACAAAGTATAAAAGTCTAATCACGACTAGCTGTTCCCCGCGGTATTACCCGCGTTATATTCTCCTACAATAAAACATAACCTAAAATCGCCTCGTTAAGCCATACGGTGAAACATTATATTTCCAAAAATAAAAAGCATTATCTAAAGTAAAACTAGCCTATGTTGTTCCTTATTACATTAAAAAAGTCATCAAAAATTTTATTATATTAGTCTTATTACATTAACTTCTTGCCAAAAAAAGTCCCTTACAAATCCATCTAGCCCTTTCAGAGATTACCGGAACAAACAGACAGACAGGAAATTTAAAAAAAATTATTTTATTTATTTACTTTGGCGCATGTACCCTACATATATTAATATGCATGAAAATAAGAAAATGACATTTCAATGTAACAACAAAACAGACACTCCATTTTATTTACATGTAATAGATGACCTGAAACCTAAAATACAGAATAAACCAACTAAATCTAGATTCTAGATGCACAATCTCACTGAAACAGTGTCCGCGGCAAAATTGAAACTGACGCGATGGCTCACTTGTTACTATATAATACCAATACATTTAGTGATTATATGTTTTGACATTTACTCACTTGCTAACAGAAGCAATCTTTCTCCTTCAGCTTGTTCTGTAGATCCACTGAATTCTATAGTAGCAGCGCATAAGTTTAATGCTTGGCTAGCCTGAAAATTTATTAAAACCATTTAGCTTGTTACCATCACAGTTTAAAAGCTCCTTCAGAGAAGAAGAATGTTTAATATATGAAAAGCTATTTTTTTCTTCATTGTAAAATAATCATGATTCTAGAGGCAAAACAAATTACTAATATTTTGTTTGTGATGGTCAAATTAAGGTATTTTAGACAATAAATGGATAGGAAATAGAAACGAAGGAGGAACCATTGTAAGTTACAAATTGAATTGTAGCGCACTGACCGACCAGCGTTTAGATTTGGGGAAAATAAATTTAATTCTGTAGGTCCGTCACCCGAGACAACAGATTTTAGGTCCCTTATACCCGGTAATTTCACGAGCTACAGTAACCTAATCCCGAAACACAAAAGTGCCTATCACTCTTATTTCACGGGACGATATCTGGCACTGAGATGGTACCTACCTAGACGACTCAGTACCGAGTCTACCACCTAGTAAATGTTTGGTAGTAAACCATCCATATGTTAAGTTGCTATCATGAATCCCAAATACTTACCTGCGATATAACAGTTTGTTGTTTGGCGATCTCTTCCTGCAACTCCTTGATGCGCTGGCGAACGGTGGTGACATTGGTGGACGGGCCCTCAGGCGTCGGCGGGATCTCACGTTCGGGGGGGACGTGTGCCGTATGATCCGCAATGGTGTCGTTGGTGTCGATGACTGCAACATATTTATTAATAACTAGCTGCTCCCCGCGGTATTCATCATCATCAGCTCATTAAACGTCCCCACCGAGGGGCACGAGCCTACCCGTATAGGGTGATTAGGCCTTAGTCGTCCACGCGGGCCCAGTGCGGATTGGACGACTTCACACACAACCTTCGAATCTCTTCGCAGGCGTGCATGAAGGTTTCCTCACGATGTTTTCCTTCACCGTAAGAGCGTCGGATAACGTACATATATTTTTCGAAAATTCGAAAATACATTGGTACGTGTCGGGATTTGAACCTCAGCCCTCCCGGTAGGAAGGCGACAGTCCACACCACTGAGCCACCGACGCGGTATTACCCGCGTTATAATATATTCTCTCGGAGTAAAACCTAACCTAAATTAGCTTCGTTACGTCACGCGAAGCTCGGCCGCCGCGCGTCAACCATTGCTTGATTATTCCAAAATAAAAAATATTGTCTTAAATAAAATTAGCATACATTACATCAGCTACCTGCCAAAAAAGTCCCGTCCAAATCCATCAAATTACACAAAAAATATTATTTAACAAATAGTTATTTTAGCATATGTACCGTATGGCTCAGTGGTGTGGACCGTCGCCTTCCTACCGGGAGGGCTGAGGTTCAAATCCCGACACGTACCAATATATTTTCGAATTTTCGAAAAATATATCGTACGTTATCCGACGCTCTTACGGTGAAGGAAACATCGTGAGGAAACCTTCATGCACGCTGCGAAGAGATTCGAAGGTTGTGTGTGAAGTCGTCCAATCCGCACTGGGCCCGCGTGGACGACCAAGGCCTAATCACCCTATACGGGTAGGCTCGTGCCCCTCGGTGGGGACGTTTAATGAGCTGATGATGATGTACCGTATATGTATTCGTTAGCACATATACGGTACATCATCATCAGCTCGACCCAATCTCCCGTAGCTATGCTGTGTAGGTAGGTTTGACGACCCATCTGGTGTAATGATTGAGACGTCGGCTATTACACCAAGGGTTCCAGGTTTGAACCCCGAGCAGTGCAAACATTTGTGTGCATGGACATGTCTGTATTGGTATGAGTGTTTTTATATATAATATGTATTTACAAAAAAAGAATATAAGTACGTTTATTCATTGTTGAGTACCCATAATACAGGCTTCACGTTTAACTTGGGGCTTTGATGGCGCTGTGTGAATGTCAGTGGATATTTATATATTGCTGAATTATTATATCCTTACCGCACTCTGCATCCTCCTATAGAAGCTGACACTGTGCACCAGCTCATTGCCGCGATCTGTCCGCGGTGTGGCCGTCGCCGGCTTCTGGGGCGACTTGAACGCACTCTGTTGATACACGAAACTGTTGCTCGATGTTACGCTGCCGTGCTGTTAGGACAAATCACTCATATTTAAAAATTATTATTATAAATGAATAAAAAATATCACGAGTCCTTCCATCCTCTGGATACTATGTTTCGTAAACGTGCATCTAATCCGCATTGGTTCCGCTTGATTACGGCTCAATCAGCCCATAGCTATGCTGATTGGGGAAGGCTGTTCCCTGAAGTTGACAGCCCATTCGGTGTAATGGTTGAGACGTCGGCTTCTACAACAAGGGTTGCGGGTTCGATCCCCGGGCAGTACAAACATTTGAGTGCATGAATGTTTATGCTTGTACTGCCCGGGGATCGAACCCGGAACTCTTGGGTGTTGCAGCCGACCTCTTAACCGCAACACCAAATGGGACGTCAAATATATGCTGTTCAATATCCCCCATCCCATATTGATGTACCTTATTGACCTTAGGCGGTGTGGGTCCGTCTTCATGCGCCAGAGCCTCGTCCAACATGTCATCAAGCTCGCTGTCGCACGCGCTCTGCAAGTCCGACTCCGAGTCACTCTCACGGACCGCCTTCTTGTAGCTCGTGTTGTTTTTCTTCACCACCTACAAGTTTTTTTTTTATTGACAACTGTGTTTGCGACTCGAGTTGTAAATGTGCATTATTGGTATGGTATGGGGAAGGAGAGAAAAGATTTCTCAGTTAGCTCAGATTTCTAGTAAGTTAATTTAAGATATTTTGATGCGACAGACAAAACATTTTCTTTTTACCCGACTGCCGCTGGATGGGAGAGCTTCTTTTTCTATTTTCAGTGGACAACTTTAGTAGTTTTTTGTTTATATTTTTTCTACTTACATTCATGACTTCCCTTCCGAATGAGGTTTCCGCCCAGTTGTCAGACTGGTTGAGATTTTCTCTAGATCGTTGCAAATTGTCATCCGTGCTGTAATGGAAATTTAAAAGGTTATTTTGTTTTTTCAAACATAATACAAAAGTTAAATAAGATTTTTTTAAACATTCACCCTTTTTTACATAAGTTGTAATATCTCAGTATGCCAAGAATATAATTTATAATATAAAATTAATAATAGCTTTATAAAATGTATGATCGGAGCGCAGCTTTGACCCTGTAGTGATATTTTTATGTTTAAGTAGGTAAGTATTCATTATGTTGAGGAAAAAGCGCTATACTAGTATATTTTTATTTATTTATTTATTTTACTTTCATTATAACGTTTGATAACACTTACAATAATTAAAGATAATACATTATAATACATCTAAAAATTTTACTCTCACTCATCAAATCTCTCACAAAACTTCAAGCATATCGACAATATATCCTTTCATTCATCAGCAAACAAATCACACTCTGGGAACTGAGAGTGTGATTTACTTACATCTATGCATTATATCATTTATAGACTGAGTATCTATACAGATTTTTAAGATAATTTACAGTAGACTCTGGTCGTCCGACAAAGATTTTGCAGGGCCCGCTCGGACTATAAATTATAGAGTACTGCCTCAAACCCCCTACAGTCCGTATTATTTTAGAAAATTCCTTGTAATCCGATCAATGTCAGATCAAATGATAAGATTATATGTAATAAATAATAAAAGTACTCTGAAGTACAAATCATACTCCATGTATGTCAAATTTGGGAAATTAAACAATAGAGTTAAGTTCTATTATAAAATCAACGTCATTAATGCTATGGAATTTACAAAAAACATGCAATAATAAATAATAGACCATGTCGGAATATGGGGGGTGCCGGATAAGACAGGGCCGGATTACCGGTGACCCACTGTATAGCCATTATGTAAGCGAGAACTAATAACTTTTTTAAATATTAATATATTTTTAAAATTGTTTAATTTTAACACTATAGTCCACATTGCATGCCGTGGCAACCTATAAGAGAGGTGACACTTAGCTTTAAGTTTGTCTCTAATTTATTGTTGCTTGTACCAGTGTTTATCTTGTTGGTTGTCCTAATAAATAAAATAAATAAATCTGCAGCAGATGGTGAGTATACATCGGAGTGGCAAAATCTCATATTTGAGGCCAAGATCCACTTCGGGTCGCTGAGACAGCGCAGTAAGTACATAGTGCTATATATACCTATCATCAATGGTACAATCTATGGTACTATATATTTGTACCTTAAATTACACTGGAGCAGTGGAGCATTTAAATTGTATATTTTTGACGACCCAGACATTCACACAGCGCCATCTAGCCCCAAGTTAAGCGTGAAGAAGAAAAGCTGTATTGTGGGTACTAACAACGGATAAACATACTTACTTATACACATTTTTTTGTATATACATACATATTAAACATAGAAAACACCCAGCCCATTACAAACATGTTCATGCACACAAATGTTTGTACTGCCCGGGGATTGAACCCGGAACCCTTGGTGTAGCAGCCGATGTCTCAACCGCTACACCAAATGGGTCATATAAACCCAATTATATTTAGGGATTTTATCATTTTCAAAGTAAAAGATGGTTAATTTTTACTAAATACATAAATTGGGAATTTAGAGATACAAACTTCTGTCAGCAGTTAATAATTTTTTCACTCGTGCACGTAAACGCGTTGTCCCCAGAACAACCCTTGAACCCTATTACCAGACAATACCCCGAACCACCACTGTGCTTCCTCTACCGCTATCTAGGGTCTACGCCACAAACTCCAATCTTTCTCGTCATCCCATCATAGTTAGCTGTTGGACATAATCCATTGTGCGCCAGTCATTCAAGACGGCTCTTTCCTCATAGATTCAATGAATTCCGATTCGCGTTAACAGCGTGTACTGGCTCGCTTTTCTCTTCAAATATATCATACTCGGTTACCTAGCTCTTAACGCCTTAAGCCAAGTTCTATTCAAGATTTCCTTAGCTAAATGTTGTTAAATTTTTGGCAAGAGACATTTACGCTTGCCAACTACCCGGTGAAAACAACAGCCGAGGTAAGTTAAATACCTACTGAATTCGATTCAGGATTATGTAGTCAGATATACTTAACCCATTGAACGCCGGAAATTCAGACACAATAGAAAATCTATTGTCTAGCGCCTTAAGGCGTCATTGGCGGTCAAAGGGTTAAGGTGTGGGAACACCATAGGTAATTCGGCACGAAAGACCCCACAGAAAACTGTTGTGTAACAATCCCGCGTTGTGTTTCATCGAATGAGTGATATTACCAGAGGCCCTAATTCCCCTTCCCCCTACCTATTTTTCTATTTCCCTAAGGTTGGTAACGCACTCGTATCTCCTTCTTAATTGCGAGTGTTCATGGGTAGTTGTTTCACTTACCATCAAGTAAACCGTTTGCTTACCTATGAAATAATTACAAAAAAGAAATCAATGATGTGATGGTAAACCAATCTGAATATCCGGGCTGCTATTTACACAAAGCACTCCTTAAGTTGCCTTATACTACTATTGGATAAAATAGGGGATTTGTAATATATTTAAAGTTGCCAGCATATAGCAACAAAAATTTACAAACTGACCCAGTTCCCTTTATCTCGATCAGCTTGTACGCTACATTAAATTATACTGCGAAGGTCTTTCGAAACCAGATGTACTTTTATTGAGCCATTAAAATGGGTACTTGTGTAGAAGGCATACATTACTTAGATTTCTAGCAAGTTTTCGATAGCGAACCTATTTAAATGTTGAAACGACGTAAACATACAGTTACATAATTTTCAATACCAAAAATATGTGTGTATATAATTTGTTACAGCATATACATAATCCGCATTTTTTATTTTTGGCTACTATTTGCCAAATAGTGGCGTGCACTTCATATATGCAAATAAGCAGTGCATACCGTGTGCATCTAGACAACCCGGAAAATTGCCAACGTATTAAATGATTCCAACTTATTCGCCCATTTTCCTCTACATATTTAAACCATAGGCTGCTGTCATATTTTGATGCGTTCAATTTGACAAGACTTTAAATTATTATTTTTTTTTGCGATTAGTGACACTCACTTTGCATACCCTACTCATAATCTCTGTGCATGCCACTGTTCTCACATGCTCATCGTAAGAAAATCGGCTAAGCGATTTTATATCGGTCAACCATAGAACCATTAAGTTAGGGTTATTAAGCAAACATAGGAATTAAAAATTAAGAATCAATAAATCAAATATAATAAAAAAAATGTATCAATTTATATCTAAATTGAATGTTTGATTTCCAAAACATATTTGATTTGTTCATACTTCAAGGCAACACATCGCATGGTCAAAGCTGAAAACAACTAAAAAATATTTTCCAAAGCATACTGAGATATACAACAACCGCAAATAAGGTGAATGAAAAAACCTTTCACTTCCAACACTTTATTTTACAAAAAAAAATCAGGAAATTAATTCCCATTATATCACAGACATCAACTTAAAATTTAAGAAATTAGGACGACCTGAAACATAAAAAATATTACATTATCTAATATTAAACTGCTATGGAATATTTTGAATGTACAATCCAGCAGAAGATATTATTTAATGACACGGGGACCGGTTAATGACTTATCAAAATATTTGATAGCAGTATGATTAAGTAGTTATTTATAAGTATCGATTACATTGGGAAGCTATTAGTTATTATTTATCTCCATGCCTTATAATAAATACGATACTGCCAAAATGTTTTTTTGTCTTTCTATGCCACCTCATTGTACATGTGCAGTACTAGAACAATATAAGGTAATTGACTTATCCTAATACAAGACAAATAAATGACAGCTATCAGTTAGTTCTGTTATTAACATAATTATGGGAGAACAACAGTCTTTAAAGTTATTAAAGTGTTTTATAAGGCAAGGAGATTAAGCAATGATCCTTGATCTAAAATCCAGCATTAATTATTGTACATGTTATTGTAATATTAAACAGAAATAATAATAATTGCTAAATAATTTACCATTATTAAGTATATGTTTTATATTTAAAAATAAATAACGAACTTATATAAATGTCCTAGTTCATACTAGGTATTTAGGTAAATATTATATATTAGGAAAAACATATATCGCACGCTCAGTAAAAGATGACCTAATAAACTAAATATTTTTGAAATTTAGGTTAACAGGGTGTATACCTAAATTAACAAAAACTTAAGAACTACATTGAATTTAAAGGGTGATATAAATTGTATGTAGTATTTTATTTGTATTTTGAAGCGATAAGATGTAATAAAGATTATTCTTTAGAATATCTTATAAGATATTGAAAAAACCATCTGAATCAAATATTGTTCCATTTTAATCAGTAGTCCCTTTCTCAGGGTGCGATGTGTTCTATTCTTAAAGTACTTTTGATAGAAAATGTGTGTACTTATGTTTTTAAGCTTTTACATACTACGATTTAAATTTTGTATAGAAGTAGTTTTACTGTCTTACTTAAACTACATTATGTTAGGAGAAATAAGCGTGTATATATATATATATGTATGTTTACAGAAGTTACGATTATTTTATTAGTATATAGTATACGAGTTTTTATTTTATTTACTGCCGTGCATTGATTATTCGTTTTTATATGCATATGTATAACTACTACTACTTATTAACGGCTGCAGACGTCATAACAATACAAAATTTATTGATTCTTATAAAGAGACCGCAAATTTCTTGAAAAAATGATTTTTGAAAATTGCATGTATATAATAGTTGTTTTAAATATGTATAATAATATGGCAATACTAGCTTGAACGTTATCAAATGGTAGTTTTTATTTTCACTGTCATATCTTTAGGTACAACTTCCACATGATTTTGAGGATTTAGTCCATAACCTAAGTAAATTATTTTACTTATAAAATGCTTTTTAACATAGTAAACTATTATAAAACCATACAAGATTACTCGTCCATACAACCATCCTAACTACTTCAAGATATTGCATAGGCAAAATACAGTCTTATTTAGTACATTACGATATAATTTTTATATGAAGAATCAAATGCATATCGCTACCATATGATAATATTTTTATTAGCATTTTTTAATGAATGATTCAGTTTAACGGTGTTGACCTCATATCATTATTTTGTTTTTTGAAGCAATAAATTTTAATACGCTCACAATAAAAACTTTGTGCGAACAGGGGGGTAACCACAATCTCTTAAAACAGTATTGTTATAATGATACGTCAGCATTTTTGTACCAGAAAAGACGAAGTAATATTATTGTAACACTGTTTTAAGAGATGGTGGTAACCCCCCAAATGATATTTTACGATGCAAAAAGCCCTTAATGTCTGTCCAGTAAACGTAATAGTCGTAGTAATAAAATTTCTAACAAAAATTTCGCTATTACTTTGTCATCATACTGGCATACGTAGTGGAACCGGGCGCTTTCGCTTCGTTGCTTGTTGCAGTGTCATATTACTGTTGTGAAACGAAATACTATGAGCGTTTGCCACGATACGGACTCACCAGAGGTGCTATGAGGAAGCCAAAGATCTAACAAAGTTGCACTAAATACTTAGCGTTTACGGCTTTTCAGTCACTGGAAATACTAGTTACCTGTTTTAAGTCATTACAAGGATAGTATTGTAAAGGCAGTTGGAATACTGTTGCATTAAAACCCGGTTTATTTGTTGGTGGTTGCTTTTTTAGCGACATTTTCACCTTCGCATTTGTATCAACGCACAGTCACATCGGCTCTTTTATTTGTCTAGAAACCAGTTTAAACTTTAAGCGAACAGTAAAATTGCCAAATCAGACTCGAGCTCCTTGTTTACTTAAGTGCAGTACACAAAGTTAGTCCAAGTGACCCAACCGGTCTATTTATAAATATTATTTGAATGAATACATTAACATGCATTTAGAAAACAACGCTTGAACGTGCGGTTTAAACCACCGAACCAGTAACGACCGGTTGCTAACATTAACTTTGGCCTACATAGAACCAAACCATGCCAAGTTAGAAATCTACTGTATAAACGCTACATTAAGTATTTAATATTACTCATGATAATACCAATTTAATGTTTGTAAAGAACACATTCATCCTTTTATTGCCCTTCCACAAATGAGCGTTATATCAAAACACTAATAAACAAAAGTCGAAAATTTTTAGCAAAATTGATATAGTCATAATTCAGTCTCAACTATAAATAGGCACTAGTTGCGACTAATGATTTATTGTTTTTTTAATTGATCGTTACTTACGATTGAAATGTGTATATATTAAACATTTTTAATAATAAAAATATTAAGACCCTAATTACACACAACTTAAGACTCCTACATCCCTTTCAGACTTTCGTAATTCATATTTTCTTCGTCATTCATCGATTGTTAATCGTTCGAATTTCAAATTTATCGATCATAGGATATTATATAAGCAAATGCCAAAAAACTATTGTTGAAAAAAGGCCCTTTCCCTTCCCTTTCCCTTCTTTTTGGCAGTTACCGACCTCATGCTACATTCCTGTATGTACGAATAAATGCATATGTAACCCCAATATGATCTAACGTAACAATCTAGTATGAATACCCGCATCCAACACAATAGTTCAATAAAACTCGATTCCAATGCCGATTACATTATTCACGATACCTTCAAACCCTTCTAGGTCAGTACGGCAAGATAAAGTTGGCAACCTTAACTCTACATAACACATCGCGTCACGACTTTTAAGGAAACCAATCGCCAGCGTGTTTACTACAATTATTGCAATATATAGGATTTCTTGAAAAACATTGTATCTATTTGCTTACTTTATCAACACAAACAAAGCTTGGCATTATATTATTGTTTAATAATACTATTTTATAGTAGAGACAAAAAAGTTCACATTTGTTTGGTTGGCACTCAAATAACGCGTTGCCAACATAATGGTTCTGAACTTTTTTGTCATTATTGTGGTGTCGGATATACAATTTCATCCGTATACCAGAGATAAAAAGGTTTGTTAAACGGTTAAATGTTAAGTAAATTCTGACCACTAAAGCTGGATTATCAAGAGAAAGCATTGGCATTTCGGCTCGTGTGTCCTTCAAATTCGCATTTAGAGACCTGAAAAATTCAAATACAAAGGAAAAAAAATATACACTCCAAGGTATAGTGGCCACACCTTGATCCGCCGCAGTCAGAGTATTCCTCTTGTGTGTGAGAATTGTCCGTCTCAATATCCGATAGGTGCGGATACAGGCTCGGTTGTTGTGTGATCGCCATATTCGATAGCGGCTCCTTTTTATTGTTGTTTACTTTGATCCTTTTCACGTCTTCTAATACTGACAGCACTACTGGCGAGTCTTGTGAGCCTGGAACGGAGGAAAGTGTGTATTTATTATCAATTCATTGTACGCTCAATATGGCTTATATCGATTTTAATTTTATTTGTATTTGAAGTTTGCATAAAATAATTTCCCCACGAAAGGGAAAAAATGTAAAACGATATTGTTTGGTCATTGAAATTTGCTAAGAGATGGAAAACAATATTTTTTTTATGGGGCTGAAATATTATTTCAGTTTTAAAGAGTTATACCTTATTCCAAAATATAAAAAAGTCTAATAGATTAAATAACATACTGTCAACATAGTCGTAAGACTCGTAAGCTTAAAAAAATTTAAGAAAACACGGAATCGGATGCAGGACAAGTTTTGCATTAGCAAATTCCAAAATTGTGACTCAGATTTTTCGTCTTAAGGCTCTTACACTAAGGAAGATATGTTAATTTGCGAGGCTATAAACAAGATCCGCGTCGTAATGCGGCTGAGTCGTGCTGTTTAGGCCAAAGACCCGTCAAAGGCGCCGCTTTAGTACCAGACTAGAGACGCCATTTAAATGTACACTATAAATATTACTCATTGTTTCCACAGTCATATAGAAAACTTAGTTTCATCATTTAAGTTTATTTAATTATTTCAATGGAATGAGTTGTCGACTGATAATTGTTATACTGATTAAAGTATTACTCAAATTGTTACTATTAGATAGAGAACAAAAATCTTTATAAGAAGAAGCCTGAAAGTGGGCACCAGTGACTGAAAATGTGAGAGGAAATCGGTCAGCTTGGTATGGGCATGTCATGAGGAGGGATGAATGGCACATGCGAGTGTTAAATCTGCATGTAGATGGATGCGTAAACAGAGGAATGCTCAAAGAAAAGGTGGATGGATTGTTTAAAGATGGATATGAGTGTGAAGGAGGTGTGTGTGGATGACACAGCTGATGGTGACGTATGGAACAAAAAAACTTACAGCGCCGACCCTAAATAATGGGATAAGGGCAAGAGGATGATGAGATGAAGGACAATAAGCAATGTCTTCATTGAAGCTCATGATTAAGATATATCTACGAAAGCTATTACAAGTTATTAATATGATCAAATTTCCACTGGAACACTTTTTGTCATTGATGGTATAACCATAGACAATAAAGCAGCATACATTTATATATATAAGTATTGGAAATACATGAAAAACTACATATGATTGTAACCATTAAACCAACTTACTTCTCCTTTTAACCGGCTGTGAGCCGACAACTTTCTCTTTTGTCTCCGCCTCCCTCTCTTTGATGTCATTCTCTATTCTCGACTTGTCGTCGAACGTCACTTTGGGCACATTGGCAATAATCTCCGGTTTCTTGTTGGCTGCTATGTTCGTGGTGCTGCCATCAGGGGCGCCTTCTCCGAGGGGTCAGTGTCACTGTGGTCATCGTCCGATTCGTTATTCGGCGGCTGGTCTTTCGCCTGTAATGGTGCGGAGTTTTTTAATATAACTACCAGAATCAACGGTATTCGTAAAGTCACAACCTTTCACTGAACAGCCCTTTCCAAGAAATCATCCAGTCAAGTGGAAACTTTACGTTTTGTTGACGCATGAATAATGCGAATTACATTTAAAAAAAAGTTTTTTACCCTATATACTTATAGGTTGATCTACCTAGTTATATAATATTATTTTCATAAGTATCGTTTAGTGTTAAAACTAATGTTATTGTAATGGTTCATATCGCTTCCCACAATTGCATGTCTAGCCAGTCCTCTACACCACTTGCAAAGTTGCACGAGGCTAGACGAATACGATAGTGTAGAGAAGAGAATCACTTGTCAGTTTTTGGGACCGAGTCAAAGGGCTCGAAGTTGCACGAGGTGAATTCACGTAGTACCTCTCTATAGATACTACTCGGCCGGTATCGGACTACTTGCGAATAGTGTAATGGAAGCATTACAGCATATATGCACTTTTCGTAAAAAGAATTTGGCACAAAATCGAATACCAGAGGTGTATAATCATAATTTATCCAGTGTTAATTTGGTATAGGTTCAATCTATAATTAAATATCCACTGACATTCACACAATGCCATCTAGCCCCATATAAAGCAAGGAGCTTGTAGTTAGGGTACTAAATAGCTGTTAAAATTACTCATATATATTTTTTGTAAATACAAACATATTATACATAGAAACACTCAGATCATAACAGAAATGTTCATGCACACAAATGTTTGTAATGCCGGGATGAACCGGAACCTTTGGTGTATTAGCCGGCGTTCAACCATAACACCGTCATCAAAATCTATCGCAGTGCACTGCTTAATTTCGGTTTATGCCAAAATACTTGCTATTCTCATAAATAAACGCTATAGTATTTACTACATTTTAGGAGCTCAATAATATTAATTTACTTTCCACAAAATTACATTTAAAACGTCAATATGTCACGTCATGTCGACACTATTTCGCAACAACTGCATTCGTTAGGCAACGTCCTATTAGTAAGCAAGCTTTGTGGTTTTGTAAAAATTATCACTGTGCACGGCGCGGCAATCTCACGTATTGCGTGTGCAAACCCATGACCCTTTCATATGGTGGTGTTAACACATCTTACGCACATATTTCAAAATAGCTCATATCTACTTTATACAAATGGTTAAATTCGTATAGGTAGTAACTAATTTATGAAAAAGAAAGCTATTAAAATAGGGTTCACTCCATATAGGAAACTTAACAGTGCAAGTCTGTAAAGTCCAATGTTTTGTAAGATCCCTCCTTTTTTGCATTATACCTATATACTAGGCAATCTTGGTGTCAATTAGTGCTTAAATTATTAGACAAAATAAGCCTTATAAGTATTTTAGATTAAAACCTACGACCTTGATCCAATGCTCTTCATTTGATTTTCAGCAGCACTAGGCTAAGAAATAGATTTCTGATATATTTTTAATATCGTTTTATGTTTCAATAAGTGTCAAACCGCCATACAATTAACTAACTTGTAAGACTAACAAACCATAAATTAAAGCAAGACTTTCAATTCCCTGTAAGTAAATAAACAGTTACGCATTTTGCGTTTGACCAATTGTAGATTATACAGACGGAAGACGGACGTACGCAACAAAACCAATACGGGTTGGACGAGAATAGCTCGGATAGGGTTGGTAAATTAACCCTCAGTTTGTCGAGGAAAGCTTATTTGGGAGTTTCTGTATAGAACATCTTTGAATCCTATACGACAAGTAGGCATGTTATTAAAAATACGATCTATCAGTAAAATTATTTCAATTCAGGTAAACAACTAAATAATATTATGTAAATATTTTTATAAGAGATTGTTTTTTGTTTAAGGTTATTTATAATTTTTTCTCATTGGTTGTCTATCAATACTACTAAAATGATTTTTTAATTAAATGGCAATTAAATTTCACCCTTGAACTACAAGTATTACTCAAGGACAGTTCTTTGTTGCCCAAAAGTCTTGAATTTATGCTTTATTTCTTGCTGTGAATGCACAGGATTTTTTGTAAGGCGTCAGAGTATCATTACTGTTTTTTCGCGTTATCATCGTCAACCAAAGGCATTCTCGGATTTTGATTTTCATTAAGTTTTTCCTAGAGATGACATTTTAGTTTCCAAATGTACATTCTTGTTTAGTAATTCGGCATTTTTCTTTTGAAGTTCCTTTATTGTTTGTTTCATTGCCTCCATTTTTGCAACCCAAACTAATCACAGAACACTAGTTTATTTCAAACTTTTGTTTGCATTTAACTATTTTATATTAAATTACACAAATACGTGTTACTTTAACAGAAGATCGACAACGAATGAGATATTCGGTTTTACCTTATTGAAATCAACAGGAAAGGCTCGCCTTTTGCGTTAAAGTTTTTATATGTAACTAACTTAATGTGGCATTTTATGTAAAGGGAAAAGTATTGGTTTTTCCAAGAAGTTAGTTGGCGTCTTATGTCCATTTTCCTTTAATACTGTTTGGACTTGTTTAACAGGTTTATGCGTAATATGTGAAAATAATATTATTGGGGCGAACGACTAAGGCGCCACCAATGTCACACAAGTATTAAATATTTATAATCATACACCACAAAAACATAACAATAGTTAATACCTAAAGTAGAAAATGCGCTGTCACTATTTTTTTTTTTGTGAACAGTATACGAGCAGTACTGTGACTGAGTATGTATCTATTATGACTTTTATGACAAACAAAATATATATTTTTTCTTTTAAATGCGCAAATGATCTTGACATAAGTACATTTTTCAATTACTTAAGGTACCATACATATAATGTATAATACTATATATAATAATGGCAAACAGCTAGTAAGTCTTCTTTAAAAAAACGTTTTGTTCGGACCCCGAACCCCTTTTGACTACTCAATAAGTGACCGTAGCGATTAAAACGCTTGGTAATGTAACTTTTAGTTAAGTTCTAACGAAAACCAGCCTTTATCCAACGATACTAAGTCAATCTCACATGCCCGTAATGCCATAACAACAACAAATAAGACTCGGGCGACATAATACTATTGCAGACATGACGTCCAAGGCAAGGTCTACCTACACAACGAAGATCATAATCAATAAAACAAGTCTAGTTGTATTTTATGTGGACGACCCATCTGGTGTAATGGTTGAGACGACGACTATTACACCAAGGTGTCGGGTTCGATCCCCGGGCTATACAAACATTATGTTGTGCGCATGAACATGTCTGTTTGTATTGGTCTGGGTGTTTTCGATATATAATATGTATGTATTAATAAAATAAAAGTATATAGGTAAGTATGTTCATACGTTATTACGAATACATATTACATGAATACTAATGTTTAGTAGATGGTAAAGTTTTCGTGATATAAGAGTCAACAAAAATAAGCTCACCTTATAATGAAACCGGTTCTGTAACATTTCCATTTCTTTCTCTCTTTCCTGCTTGAACTTATTTGCGATTGTGCTCTCGCTTATCGTTTGCTCCTTGCTGAAGAGAGCTGCAAGTTTCCCCTTGATCCCCCCGCCCAAGGAGCTCTGGCTTACGTTATCATCGGCCAAATTGTCTTTGGAGT
Organism: Leucinodes orbonalis; assembly: GCA_019425675.1. Classification (NCBI taxonomy): domain Eukaryota; kingdom Metazoa; phylum Arthropoda; class Insecta; order Lepidoptera; family Crambidae; genus Leucinodes; species Leucinodes orbonalis. The sequence continues at coordinate 96,673 of PQWD01014388.1, forward strand.
TTGTCCTAGAACTGTTCGTGCTGTTCGTCTTTGTGGGCGTCGTCTTGGCGCTAGCAGCGCGCTTGTCAACTGAAAGTGTAAAAGAATTCGGTGAAGCGGCGAGGGTCAAAGGGGTTAGGACGCGCCAACTGTGTATGTACAAATAGATTTTTTGGTGTTCTGTGTAACATTTATTTAACATTGAAAATAACTTTAAAAATATACTCATTAGTACTATACCTATATAAGAAAACAAAATACGCATTATTCATTTATTTCTTTTTCTGTAGTGCCTCTTTCAAAAAATACTAATTTAAAATTTATTAATTTAAAAGATTTCCAGATGTAGAACCTTAGATGATTTTTTTAAATTTATTTATTTCAAAGAATTCCAGATGTGGACCTTAGCTGAAGCTTAGGGTACCTCGGTCAAAATTATAAGTAATATAAAAAATAGTAAGATGTAGGTAGAAAGTATCTACAATGTACAAATGTTACCCTCTGTATTTACATATGTCTTGTACACAACTAAAACGCCTCAGACACTGCATCCGCCAGCTGTCTCATCGAACCGATATAGGCATAAATGAGATACCGAATGTCGAAACCTCGGCTCAATTCGCGCGGGTCAACAAGTCACACCTCGTGGCACACATCTGGCGTACAGTGTAGATACAATTTATTCGTTCTCGGTTATGGCAACGTTAATAGAACGTGACCTCCGAACTTTCCGACTGTGTACTATATAGAAATGTTCTTTTAGTTATCACTGCTTTTGAGATGTCTTGATGCGTGAATTTAATTTCGTCATATCAACATGTTATTGTTTATTTTTTTAGTAGGTAATGAAGCTAAATCGTTGTTAAGAAATAACCTATTTTGATTTTGAAATTGTTTACAATGAATAGAGATAAAAAATAGAATAAGTCATCATCATCAACCTATAACGGCCCAATGCAGAGCACAGGCCTTTCCGTACAGCATAACTAGTAAATTTATAAAAATATGAGTTAACAGAATAAGTGTTTTTATAATTGTTTCAAAATAATAATGATGAAAAAAAATTAAATCAACAAGCATTATTATTTTGAAAAAGAAAGTATACATGTAAACCTAATAACTTCACAATTGTATTAAAATCAAAACTGAGACTTGAGAAACTGATTCAAAGCATTTTTGAGAAAGAAGAAAATAATATCTAAATTTTCCATTCGTTTTAATTTTTAAAAGTTATATTACGTTGAATGCGCAGAAATTGTATAACCTTAATTATATGACGTAAAAGGCACCAAATTTTGGGAACCGATAAATGAAATGTATTGCATAACTTTGTGCAATTAATAACCAATCGATAATCAATTTAGCTGATTATGATACTTTAGTTAATGTAGAGAACACTATGAAAATAATCACCTATCGGTATAATTGATAAAATTAACTAACCACATTCAAATTAATATGAATTTTGCATCGTGCATGTACTTTATAAATATCAAATGTTAGATTCTACTTTATTCTCTTTTCGACTTATCGCAGACCACAACTGGACTTAGGTCTTTTATGCGCCAGATACTAGTAGGGACAGAAATAATAATTTGTAAGAGGTAATGAATTTTATTAACTCCACATAATGATTTATGTCGTATCGAAACATGAAAACAATAAAGATGCACTTCGTAATATGAATTTAATAACAGATCCATTTAGTGGGTCCTCAGGCTGACAATGACTATCAAACAATTATCTCTACACTTTTTACTATATATACTTTTTCCCATCCTAAGGTTGCTTGGAAGAAATTGCCCTGTGCGATAAGGCCGCCCATTGTACCTACTTGTTTACCATTGTTATTATTATTTTGTTTTGTTTCTTGTGTTTTGTGCAATAAAGAATTAAATAAATAATAAAAAATAAACATCTCACACTATTAACTTTACATTACAATTTACTTTAATATAACTAGGGGGGTCATTACCAAACTCTTAAAACAGTTTAACTATAATATTTCTTCGCCGTTTCTGGTACAAAAATGCTGACGTATCGTGGCACAGCGTTCGGCTGCGTCACCCGGACCCGGTCGTGGGTTCAGATTGCGCCGGGAAAAGTAACAATGTAGCATTTTTCTTAGTTTGGTTAAGACATTGCCTGATTCACCTGATAGTCCGAAAAGATATATGATTCTATGCCTCATAGGAGTAAGCCGTCCGTCCCGGCTACAATCTTGTATTCTTTGTAATCTTGTATTCTTTTTAATTTTGTATTCTTTTGACGTTCATAAGTGCTTTTTGTAAGCCTAATCTGAATAAATGAATTTTGACTTAGACTTTGAATCTTAGGATGGTAGTCGTTGACACCACCAATCGGCATTGGGCCCGCGTGGTACTTTATGACCCGTTCCTCGTAGCTATACGGGAAGGCCTGTGCCCTGCAGTGGGCCGTTACATGATATGATGATAACAAAGAATCGTTTTGGTTATTACATTACTTACATGAGTTTTTCTTATTTCTTTCTTTATCAAAGTATTAAATTATCATATCAAAAGAATAACTCACATCAATTAGTGTATGCCTATTACCATGCGCGATTTGCAAAAAAGTTTAGTTAGTTATTTTACACGAGAAATATTACATTTAACATGTACACCATACCGGTTTTAGAGTTCCACACTATTTTGCATATTACGTCTTCTACAAATATGCAAGACTTGTGCATCCCTTTGATCAAACATTTTGGATGATCAAATTTATATTTGTATTACGATTCATGTATACGTTGATTAATTAACGTCATCAAATTATATTTGGCTATCATCATCAGCTCATTAAACGTCCCCAAGGAGGGGCACGAGCCTACCTGTAAAGGGAGCCTTAGTCGTCCCAGTGCGTATTGGCCGACATTTAGATATATTTTTTTATAATACGACTTGCTAAAGTTACAGGTGGAGGCTGGATGAGAAAGCGTAGGACCGGGATATCTGGCGCAGTATGAAGAAACCTATGTCCAGGCGTGGACTGCAACAGGTTCAAGAAAGTGGGAGTATTTTTAATCTTTTTACTATTTGATTATTCATCCTAAACATTTATATTAAAATTAATCCCGTTACACTTTTGTGTTACTTTACTTTGATTATACGTTCAGAGGTGCTATTCAAAACATTTATTTAAACAAATGTATTTTAACTTTGACACAGAAATAAGTAGTTTTACCAATTCATAACAAGTTTGTCATTACTATATTCTAGCCAGCGTAACAAACATTGTTGAGCTCTACAAACCAACGTCTTGATGCATTTATAATAAGTATTTCCTGAGATTTTCTTTTGCAATATCGCGTTATCTCAGGACTCAGGATGTCTTTAATTGCAATACCGCCTGATTGTCGCGCATTGTTCTACGCCGATTGTCACAATGCTTACAGTTTTACAATGCCTCGCCTAATGCCATGTTACGGCATTGTACCTACAATAAATACATCGAACAAAAAATAAGAAATTCAACAATGCCATAAAATGTACCATAAATTTCAAAATCCGTAATATTTTTCCTAATGATAACATTATCAAAGAAAAATTTTGAACTTGAAAAAGGAACAAAAAAGTTAATCGTGTGAAAAATTTTAAGCTCTTGCTCAAAGTTAGCATACCAATATAATTTATCGAAAAAACAAAATACACGACACTCACTTTTTTCTCTCCCAATATTTTAACATCCAACACTATCACTTGGTGTTTTCCTCACAAAAATCCAATGAAGTGTAAAATTACAATTGGCCACTCACGATTGTTACACCACCGGGGAAAAAAAAGAAAAAGAAAGATCGAAGTCGTAAAAGGAAAAAGCGTCAGTATGCGTGCAGGCTGCGGCGCGCGCACTCGAATGGCTGGGGGCGCGTTGGACAACACGACCACCTCCACCTCTATCTCTCAATAGATGATCGCTTCCGAGTCCCACGCCTGTACAGCAGTCGCCAACCTTTTGTCGTGTCACGCGCCAATGGTGCTTTACAGGCCGGCTGTTTGTCTGCACGGTTGACTGACAACCACATCGGCTTTCAATTTCACGTGTTTAGTTCTTTTACGGTTACGGTTAACGAAACCGGTAAGCTATAATTGGTCTTTCATTATTAAAACAAAAACATTTTGGCTGCTTTTAAAACTAAAGTAGAATACTGAGAAACGTCTGGTTAAACAAATCATTCACTGTATCTAGAACTGGAGTAATTATATAAAGGTTCAGTCAATTGTTCTGTTATCTGCGAACCCGCATAATCTACTTATTTGCTTATTTAGGTTCTCCATTATTGGCACTCTAGTTCAATTGTTTAAAAATTTGTAGACATTTTTCTATAACAGTTAAATTTTTATGTTTTCAAACTTAACAATACCACCTAATATACTTTTTCTAACATCGAAACTACACAACGAAGTCACGACAATCTTATTGTGATATTTTTTACTTTAAGTTTACACGGCGCGTACAGAGAACTACTCAATGTTACAAAAAATCGTATATGGTTGCGCAATACCAAAGGGCCATAACAATAAACCCTTTTAAGTAGATGCTAGGAGCCAAGGTTGACGGCACCTGGCAACCTTGATAAGCGCGTGTTTAATGATGTCACTTCACTTGATTTCGGCAGTACGGTAGCCGATCTTCTAATCGTTTTGTATATGGTCACTGTTCATATAATTGTTCATATTATTTTGATTGGTTTACTGCCATCTGTTGTTATATAACTAAAAGCGTCTAAGAAATAGAGCTTTTGAGTTTGTTACATTAGCATCAAGATATATCCATGTATATGTGCAAAATGGTAATAGGGTAGGTGAACTTTGGTAATACCTATTGTTAAGATTAATGTTAACATAACGTAGGCTTTAAGAATTATCTGAAGTTGTTTGCTGTGAACCTTATTTTTAGTTCTTGTCCGTAAAAATGACAATGCTGCCGGCAACAAAGATTACAGATCTAGCGGTTATCATTAAATAAGATATCTATCTGTTATGATATTTTGTTCGTTGAGAATGCACGCTTTATTTTTGCTATCCTCATACCTTTAAACTTTAGCAAGGAGTTTAGTTAAACAAATAACTATTTGCCAGATATAATTTAATGATGAAATAACATAGTAATCCGTGTACAATCAAGAAAACAATTACAAATGCTGTGGAATCAACTAATAGACAACAAATTGTACGAATAAACTATCGTCACACACAATGACGTATTGAAACTAGGAAATGGAGCTCATACATTAACCGTATACTTAGCAGACTTTTACAATTTCGCTTATTTACAACCAACAATACGTTCAAAATTGTTCGGTAATGACAGGTCATTTTGTTTACCAGGAGAAAAGAACTAGAGATTAGACATGGAAAATGTGTATTTTCATTTTCTATATTAGCACTACAAAATGGCTATCCGATATTACCTACGTTTCATTTTTACTAAAAATAGGCTGTGACAGGATCCATAATTTAAGAAAGTATTATATACTACTTCTAGTTTATCTGATTTTTGTATTTTAGTATTTTTTACCTTAGTGGAATTTTATTATATGTTTCCCAAATATATAAATTACTTCAATCATTACCATAATTACATCCTTTAAATCGACAGCTAAACCAAGTAATATTCCTTGCATTACCTTTAAAATTAATAAGAATGAATATAATTATGAACATTATAAGGAATATTTTGAAATAATTAATTATTAAATTTTACTGGATTCTTCTCAGTAGAAAACTACACATAATTAAGCGATTTTATCACCCAAATAGATTTATACTCAAAACTATAATACATATGAAAGATATGCTGGGTGCAAATGCTTTTTCACAAAGTAGGACATCAGACAATAATAATACTTGATAAACCTCTCCCCGTAACATGAATACGTAAAGTAAGTAAAACTACTAAGAGCCTCTGCGCTCGCCACTCGCCCGGTGAAGCTGTAAAGGCCATCATCGCCGGCCAACATTGTCTTCCTAACAAGTGCATTAATTCGGGTTTTTGGGCAAATCAACTTAAGACCTTTTCAATATCCATTTATACATTACGAATTTATAACTAACAATAAAAAATAATATAGAATCAATAGAAACGCGAATAATTAATTATTTTTGATAATTGATAAAAGCTCTTCAATTCACCTAAAATTATTAAGAAACTAAATGGCATACAAGTCGAAAATATAGACCTCGTTTTCCTGATTAAGGATAAGGTTTTAAGAAAATTTGCCCAAAAACCCGACTTATTGCACTCTTTTTTAGGAAGGCAGCACAGCAATAGCCATTTAGAAAAAAAGGTATCGTTCACAAAAACAGTACTCAAAACAAACTTAAATTAACGCCGTGAATTGCAATTTAGTTGCATTTACCTGTCAATATTGCATATGCACAGGTGCCACGTTGTAATTATAGTGAGTGTGTTCGTATGCATTTGTGCACTTCGAGTAATTGCGGATGCGCGTTGAACGAATGTATAGAGCTAATGTTTAACTATTTTTTATATTAGTACCGCGTATATTCAAAGTTGACTTAATGTGACATTTAAATGTGATATTTACAGAACCATTAGACCTTAGTAGGGTTCCGTAGTCAAATGGCAAAAAAATGAACCCTAATAGATTCGTCATGTCTGTCTGTCCATACGTATGTCACACCTTTTTTCTCCGAAACTATAAGCACTACAATATTCAAACTTTGTGAGGATATTTTTTTATAAATTTTATAGTTTGCACGAGAAACACTTCTAAAGTTGAAAAAAATGTGTAGTTTCTTTTATACGTCATAATAACTCATAAACGGTGATCGGTGAGAAAATAGTTCTCATAATAAACCTGTAGTAGGTGCAAAATAAATAAACAATTTTTTATTTAATGTTACTTGCTGCTGCGGAACCGAGCACGGGCGGGTCCGACTCGCACCTGGCAATTTTTTTAAATAGCCGACTTCCATCCATTTTTATTTGCAAAAACCTCTACTGCAATGCAACGTTATAGGCTAAACCCCGAAGTTATTAAAATTTACCCCAATATGTGTTCCATAAACATCGAAAGCACAAAGGTCTGTCCCTTTTCGTTACATTTACTGTACTTAAAGATACTTTCTTGACCTCCTAATACTCAATACAGGTTTTTGGAACACAACACTTTCTCCTGATACGCAATCTCTGTTATCTATTCGGGTACCAATGAATCAAGTCGTCGGTTTGCCTTTGACAATGTTGTTTACTTTTTTTTAAGCCCAAATAAATAAAAAAAGATTAAAATAAGTAATACAGACATGCCTATTTAATCTATACGGTGTTCTCGGATAGTGAATGGAGACTGGATAAAACACAGCTTTTGGGGAGGTATGGCGCAGCCCACCTCCGCTAAATAGCAGCCGATCACATACCAATACAAACAGTCATTTTAATGCACACACACATGTTTGTATTTCCCGGAGATCGAACCCGGAACCCTCGATTTAATAACCGACGTCTCCACTATGACACCGCATAGATCGTCAAATTAGTATTGTCTAGTGCCTAAATACGGGCACTTACAGTTTAGAAAGTTCATTATGCAAGGCACTTCATACTGCATTTGCGACAATAAGACGCTGCGCCATTTGCATCGCCATCCACGGTTCTATTGTATTGCAAATGAGATGGATCCATCTGTAAGGTTAAAGCCGTGGCTGGGTAGCAGGCACGCCATTTTTCATGTCGCAAATGACACTCGCCATTTTTTTTCATCATGACAAATAGAACGCGATGAAATTAATTGCACCATAGTTGAGAAACAGTTTGACTGATTGGCAGTGGTGAAAACCTTAATTGGATAATTGTCTATTTGCATTGTTCGCTGTTTGACAGTTGTCACGAGTAGATGAGGAGGCCATGGGGCTCGAAAGATAGAGGATGAATCCTTTGAGGACGGTTTTTCACATGAAAGACAGTGGCAGAGTCCTACACAAAAAGGCAAAGGATGGTAAACGGAATGCTCGCCTTAAAAGCGTGTTAACCGATTTTGTCCACATGTAATATCACTTAAAGAATATCTTTCTTGAACAATAATAATGACAAATATAAATTTAAAACTTTCCAATTCCACATTTGTATGTTAAAATCCTAAATCTATACATTGAAGATACTAGACTGAGCAAATATAACAAAGGAAACTATGCCATATTACTCAGACTCGGACAATATCCGACCAGGTTACCGTAATTCAGTTAAAACAAATATAGTTTCTTTATTATACAGAACCGTTATCGCTGACACATCCTTTTGGACGTGTTCATGATATTTGTAAATAAAGAAAAGAAAATATATTGTAAAGTCTAAACAATAGAAATCAACAAAAAGAGCCGAAAAAAAAGAAGTTTACACAAGGTTCAATTAAACCTATTAAAATAAAAATTAGGGATTATACGTAAATTATAAGATCTAAATATTTTAAAAATAATCATGTCGACTTCCTTGCAAATAGTTATCAAACTAAAATATACGAGTATGATTCTTTCTTTCGATGGATGTCGACCATTAGGGTATGTAAGGTCCGCAAGGAGGCCTTCATTCATCAGTGGGCATTCGTCTACTATGATGCTGTAGATTGATAATAATACTTAAGGGAAGGTTCTCTCTCTTCAACCTATCACAGTCCACTGCTGGGCATAGGTCTCCTCCAAGGGAAGGTTCATTTTAACGAATATAAAATGCACATAGCGAATGCACTATGTTTTAAAAAGACCAACCAAAACCTTTCGTGATAAATCACTTTTCTTATATATCTAATTACATATTTGTACCAGTGTGAATTAAAGAGAAAACTGAAAATAATAATTCAATTTCAATTTCCGTTTATGCAAAATGGACAAAATCATAAAACAATCACTTTAATTTCGATTAAACAAAGCGAATTCTCAGAATTTAGTATTACTTACAAAACATACATTTTTGTTGACCCAAATACTGTTTAATACTGTATTTCGTAGAATCTCACATATGTTTGCACAAATATATATGGATACACTAGTGCATTAGTTATTGTATCAATTAAACCTTACGTGGGAACATCACGCCATCCATTTTGCTATGGCATGCAATACTTTATACTGCATATGGAAAATATACATTTTATTCTAAGCAAAAATAGCAATAGTTACTTTATGCTTCCTTTGATATAGTTTCATTCGAAATTAATTTGAAATAAAACAGATTTGAATTGTCAAAAAAAAAAATAGGTTTGAGCTACATGGAATCGACTGAATTTAAATTAATCTCTCCATTTTAGTTCATTTAAACGAAAGTGATAAATAAATCGTTTCTCAAAGCAGTAATAAATAAAGCAGCAGACGAGTTCTGGAGTGGAGACCGCGTCTCGGCAAGCGTAGCGTAGGACGCCCTCCGGCCCGATGGACCGACGACTTGCGAAAGGTCGCTGGTGGAGGCTGGATGAGGAAAGCGGAGGACCGGGATATCTGGCGCGAAATGGGGGAGACCTATGTCCAGCAGTGGACTGCGATAGGTTGAATAGGACAAAGCAGTAATAAATAAGATTTATATTACAAGAATTCATTTATCATGGTGGACAAAGGTGAACATTGTTTTCGCAGGTTTGACGACCTCTTCCGTGTTTATAACAAAGAATCTGATTTAAAACGGTTGAGTCTCTGCTAGATTCTGGGTCACGACGTTTTAGGGTACGACAAATCTGATATTGTTTCGATTTTGTTGTTTTCTAAGAAAAACCTGTGCATTTATAAAATTTAAACATGATCTCTTTCGAATAAATCGTTTCAGAAACTTATTTTTTCAAAGTACATTATAAAATTCTAAACAAGAAATTGAAATTCCTATATAAGAAACGTTTTAATTTTGACCATGACCAATGAGCTGGTTAAGGTTGAGGGTAGCAGATTTATGATAACTGCTAGGGATCGGTCCGCCTAGAAGTCATTTGGCCTTTGTTCAGTAATACACATATTAGTGAGACCGTGGTATCACTCGAGCCTACCTATACAAGCCGAAACCAGGCTTTGCCACACTTTTAAATATGATAGTAACATTTTTCATTATTATGGTACCAACATAACAAGGTTCTTAAGCACAACAATAACTAATTATACCATTGATTAACCAAACGGGCACACGGGTACTATATGTGCGAACATAAATCCGAAGCGATTTGCATAGTTTGATACGCCGTTACGACCTCATACATAATGAATGTCTGTGAATGTTATTCCGAACACAAAAAACGTATTATGATCATATCTTAAGAACTAGATTTAATAATGCGTCTTAGCACTAAGGTAATAAGAATAAGACTATAATCTTTTCTGCCGATATTCGATAGCGATATTTATTTACAGTTACCATCAAAAATAGTTGCTTATCAGCATTTTTATAGTGAGGAAACTTTATTTGATAGGTTTATTTATTTAAACTTCATGCTCCTACAAAAAAGTTTAATGGTCAACTTACTGCCTAGTGGTATTCTCTACCAGTATTTCGTATACTTTAATTTATAATAATAATAATAATAATAATAAGTTTATTTCGGTACAAGAGCTTACAATAACAACATAGTGACTGGAGTCCCCTTTTAAGCAAAAAATGCCTGTATCAGGAGACCCCACTCTTCCATTAGCGTAAAGTTAATTTAATACACGTACTTTAACATAATAATAAAAATAACAAATAAAATTCTTATAAAATACTATATGAAAGCTATTTGCATGCGCAGTTGAGGTGTGTGTGTGTGTGTGTGTGAGGTGTGTGTGGGTGTGTGTATGTTGTGAGTGAGTGTGTGGCGTTGTAAATATTATTTTTTATATTTATATAAAAATTCCTCTACTTCCTCATAATCGAGTGGTTTCAACCAATTATCTAAAACATATTTACAGTCTTTATATTTCTTCGAGTAAATACTCAGTTTATAATTGACGTTATTGTAAATTCGAGCTGAAAGACAGCTGTACTGTGAAGAGGCAAACACTGTCCTCGTCCTGGGAACTGCAGCCACACAATCATGCCTCCAACATCTTTCTTATTTCTTACATATGGTAATGCTCTATGTTTTTTTAAAATGATATGCTTTAGAAATAATTTTCTTACTGAGAGCAAGTCACTTTCCCGATAAAGACATACAGTGGGGTATCTGGAAGGTCTGAAATACATGGTCTTAATAATGGTGCGTTGTGAACGTTCAATATCAATAAACCTTGTCTTTGCAGCACCTCCCCAGATAGGAATGCAGTAAACTAAAATGGATTCCACCAAGGCTTTATAAATCTTATTTAAAAGGTTTTAGGTTGATCTCCATCCAACAGTGCTTTATTTATACGTGGTACTACATGCCTCAGTGAGCGGAAAACCAATTCAACTTTCGAACCCGCTCTGTAAGTTGCTCAATTTGGGAATACCAGGATAGTCTCTGATCTAGAACAACACCTAGATATTTGTAATGACTCACTTTATCAATGAGTGGACAGTTGCAGTTAGCATCACAAAGATATCACATTTATGAATTTTAATACTGTAACTATCCTTCGGTTGTTGTTGCTATAGATACTGAAACACATGTACTTAGTTTTGTTTGTGTTCAATGATAGCAGGTTGCGGTTTAACCAAGCAGATATCCGCATCATTCCAATTTCAGCACTATTTTTAACATCGTCCCAGGAGGTACAGTAAAGACAACAGCGGTGTCATCAGCATAGGAGAAAATTTGGCATTATCAATTTTCAAGTTGCACAAATCATTGATATAAACCAGGAACAAGGTAGGCCCCAAAACGCTCCCTTGTGGTACACCGTATACCACATCTTCATCTCCACTACAACAATGGTCCAACTTGACTCTCTGTTTTCTGCCGTAAAGATAGTTTTTGAAAATTTCTAATGATGTATCTCTTATTCCTATGTTTTTCAGTTTTTCTACCAGGATAGAAATGGAGACGGTGTCAAAAGCTTAATAAATAATATAAATCTAGTTTATTTGTCCTTGACTACTTGCTAATAAGAATCGGATGACATTTTGCAAGCTTTTAGCATTTACATGTTGTAAATATCAATAGAAACGGGCATAACCAGACACTTTCAATGTCACTTTAAAAAGGTAATAATATTCAAAATTACAACATTATTAATTATATTAAATATATAGATTGTGTTGGAATACATTTCTATTGTGAAGCAAATATCTTCTGTCATTCGACATTATAAATGTTCTTTTAAATTTATTTATTTTTCCACAAGTCCTTTCGCAAGTCGTCGTACGCTTGCCAAGATGCGGCAATAATATCTTTCTTTTATATAGGTATTACTTGAAGCTTGTAATTTTATATCCCGAATGACTACAGGAACATAAGGGTATGTTTATCTCAAACGTATCCGTGAACAATCTAGAAACGGAATCTATATCTCAACTGAGCAATGTTTCCGCTTGAGCAGAAATCGCATTGCGGTAATCCGACAACAGTTATGTTATTAAGATTGTTCTCTTAAACACAACATTACGTTTTCTTAAGGCCAATGCTAGATCCAATCATGAATCATATAAGTGTGCCCAGTAATTTGTGCTCGACACCCCATGTTCAATTACGTGCAAGTTCAGGATAGGTTGAACAACTGTAAAAGTTTTCTAAAGTACATTTAGGTCGAGCGTCTGATCATTGATTCGAAGCTGAAACCGAATAAACCGAACCGTGTCCTGCTTGCCCGAGTAGCTGTCTGAAAAAGGATTTAATAACAGCTGCAGACAACGCTGTCACTGTAGCTAGCTTTTGGGCTTCTACGGTTTGATTTTATTTGCCATCGATTCGCAAGAAGTGTGCCCGGGGATAATGGGCGTGAAAACGTGAACTATTTGACACCGTAAAGTAATTTTTCGTCACTTAGGTATACGATACCGCGCAGGTTAATTTCTACTAGTTTTCAGGAGATATATCGGTATAAATTCTCAAATGTTAAAATTGATCTTATTTTTATTTAGACATTTTTAGACGCTTTTTTAGTTGAGGGACGAAAATATTTACTGAATCGTCTTCACTCAATCTGAGCATTTTACGAGTTAAGTATGTAGTCATAATTTTCCGTCAATGCACACACCACACAGATGTTACGTATCTTATACTCGGTAATTTCACTATCTACAGTACCCTCATCCCGAAACATGAAGTGCAAAACACTCCTATTTCACGGGACGATATCTGGCACTGCGGAGGTGCCTACCTAGACGACTCAGTATCGAGTCTACCCACCTAGAAACGTTGTGTAAGCGAGGATTTGTATCTTTTCTCTTTTTCATATTAGTATTATGTATGTTTTCCTACTTGTATTAGTACGTAACGCAATTTTGACATTAATTTGAGACCATAAAACACACAAAATGTTAATGTAGTTAAAACACAATCGATTCCACTAATGACTAATGTTATTATTTTATTTAACTAATTGTACAGCATCCAATTAAAACGAAATATTGTTGTTTTGTACTAAACAGGTTTACACGTACATTATACTTATCGTTCGATAACATAAATTCATACGCGGATGCAGCATCAAATTTGAGGTAAAACTCACAAAACACAAATATAAATTTATTTTAAATTGCTTTGTTTTAAACCGCAAATCTCGTAGTAATGATGATGACATTTTATGCGCAATGACGTAAAGTGCGGTTAGTTTCTGAGGAAAAATTTTTTTTGTGAACAATTTTGTCGACATTTAACCTAAGTTCTACTTGTTTTTTTGAGGTTCAGCTAAGGTCACCGGAATACACAGTTGGCACGAAAAAATTAAAAAAAAACTTACCTTTATCGCCGTGCAGCGTTTTGACAGAGGGGGCCATGCCGAAGGGTGCCTTAGGGATAATAGCGGCGCCCTTATTCTTTTCGAACAGCGCCTTTCGCTCCCTCAGGGACATTTCGGCGGGATCCTTATTACGCGGGCTACCTGCCTCGAACAAGGCCGCCTTCGATAGCACCGAACTCCTGTCCACATTGAGCTTGGGCACCAGTTTCCTCACAACAGGCGATCCCTTCTCGGCCGGTTTCGGCTCGGCCGGCTCCTGCTTTGTTTGTATACAATCGTTTGCATCATTCCCGTTCTCCTGCGGTTGGATGACGTTGTTCTCTTTGTCTTTGTCGGTGTCATCGTCGTGCACTTTGGTGGGCGGCGTCGGCGCTCTGTACTTCTTGAGTGAGGGTTTTTTCGTGACGGTCGCGGTGGGCGCGCGCCGGCTACCATAGTCGCCATGGCGGGGGCTGTAGCGGCACTGGGGGTTGTCGATGCGCACTTCGGCTCCTGTCGGACGGGATCGGCGGTTTCCGTCGCGGTAAAGTCGTATACGAGCCGCGATTTGCTGGCGGAGACTCGCCGGTAGCCGTCGCCCTCCTACGATTGGACAATGGTGGCGACGGGCGCGGGGTGAGCACGTGCGTGCATATCGACGATGTTTGACGTTTGTTAGTGGGCAAGTCCCGTCGAAGTGGGTTAATGTTGGGGTACGCGGCGAAGTTGCATCATTGTTTATTGCGCAAGACTGAGACTAAAGTTTGATGTTTGCGTGGTAAAAAATCGGAGAATGCGTTTGTGTACGTCCGTTAACGGGGAATGCGCGTGAGGCACGACCGGCGTCGTCCAAACAACTGGCGGGATAACCGCACGCCGCACGTACGGGAAACAAGCCCGCGCGCATAATTACAATTTTCGAGACGCAAACGTGTGTCGTCACAATGTTTTGCAACAACGCCACGCTAATTACAATGATCGCCAGATGAGTTGACAAGTGACGAGAGCGTGCGCGCTGATCGCACGACGTGAGCCATTTAGAGTAACTATTGTTAGAAGCAAGAATGGGGAAACAAAAACGCTCCATAATAGGACCAGTGATTGAAAATGAAAGTGGTCTCTCTATTATGGAGCAAATAAACAAAAGACGGCTAACAAAAATAATAAAGCCAGAAGTTGATAAACTTGTATGTAACCGAATGTTTTGTTACATATTAGGGAGTATCAAATACTGAAAGCATAACTTGTGAATATTTTCAAATATATTGTTAGCTTTATTTCTTATGCGTATTATGCTTTAATTCTTATGCGTATTATGCTTTAATTCTTATGCGTATTATGCTTTAATTCTTATGCGTATTATGTGTATTTATTATGAAAAAATAAATATATGATATTATTACTGTGTACCTTTATATATTTTTAAATTAATATGCAATGCATAACCGCACTAATATTAGGTTTATTGTTAAAGTTTCAAAAACTTGTCCAAATCAATGTCGTCAGAAATTCGATTACATTTGAATTGATTTTCAAAGCACTCATAATTAGAACTTGTTAAACTATGAAACTTTTGTTATTTACGGTTGTGAAACTGTTTTGCGATCGTGAAATCATTATAAGAAACGATAATTTAACAAAAAAATATCTATCATATATCTCAAGATAGACCAATATAAGAATATGTTACTTTTTCAACATTATTTTATAAAATAATTAGGTTAGGCCAAATATTATAATAATAATACGTAATGTTTATAAACTATAATAATTGAATTGAATTACCTATTAACCAATTCTATCTACTTAAAACTGTTGGAGCCACGAAATTGTGATAGACAAGACGGCGAGGGCAATAACGACACGATGTCATTGACATCTCCCTTAACATTTTGATTTTTGAGTTGACGACCCATGTGGTGTAATGGCTAAGAATCGAATTATTACACCAAGGATTCCGGGTTCTATCACCCGGCAATATGTCTATGTTTTATGTGGTACATACATAATTTATTTAAAAAGTATCTTTAGGCAATTAACTATTCTGTTTCGTACAATAGGTGTCGCAAGATGCAACTGTTGGCGAAGTGTGCATAATGAAGTTTAAAAAAAACTGAAGTTGTAGTCTTATTTTGGCACTACTTTCTCAACTGGTCAAAACCATTCAGTCAAGATTTCAATGTTCAAAAATGAATTTGCTTCATATTTTTTATTTGTTTTAATTATTCATATTAATAACTATTTAGGAACTATTTTGCGGGTCTGCGCAAAAGTTTAAACATATTCACATATATCTAGTATATGTTATAATATAATAATACTACGATGTATTAAAAAAATAAAATGTTGGCTTTGATTTCAAGCCAACATGTAAATACCCAATACGCCATCCATCGAAGTTTGAATTTCATATTGAGTGAACCGTAAGCTAAAATTCTACGCTACATGAGGGATGTCAGTAAAATAAAAATATCAAACAAAAAAATTGAATCAATAAAGAGGCGAATATCTGTGCGATGGACACATGGTACAAGGATAAAAATTATGTATACTAATATATTTTTTCTAGTAATTTTACTAGCAATAGTGCCCTCTTCCCGAAACACTGAAGTACATCACTCGTATTTCACTAAATAGGTATCCAGTATAGACAACTCATTGTTAGTACCGAGTGCACTACCAAAAATTCTTGGATTTGCACTTAAAGCCATCTCTGAACTCAACATTTGTCAGGCGATGTTATAAAGGCATTAGCGTCAAATATCCGCAAAAGAAATTAGACCTGTTTTCTATTGGAAGTATAACGTTTATCCTAATATTCATAACACTTAACGAGTTTCTCGAGTCTTTGTATTCAGTGCAATTGAGAACAATTAAATACTTATAAAAGTTGAGTAGGTACTTAAATCGTTTAATGTTAAAAGTTACCAATAAAGCAGACAACCAACCAGGTGTATAGTGTCAGCTGTCGCCTCAAATACGCCAGTAATTACGAAAATTGAAGTGCGGTTGCTAACTTGATATGATGTCCTTTCAAGTAACAGTTGGTGAAATTAATATATTTAAAAAGTACTCTATCTTTTGTTGGTGTCTGTACTTTTAGTTCGCTGCATGTTGCACACGTGTCATTTAAATGAAATTGATAGACGAGTTCATTGCATTATGAATTTGTGTGAAGCGCGTTAATTATAGTCTATATAGGGATACATCAATTACGTTTATTGTTAACATGTTGTTATAAGGTTTACATTAAAATAAATATTATACAAATAAAAATATTCCATCAAATAAATTATGTAGTTTAGAAACTTTAAAAAAATAGCATTGACAGACAATGAGACCGACAACACAGATCTTATATGGATTCCGTTGTTTTAACCCCGACGCAAAAAGAGGTGTGTTATAAGTTTGACGTGTCTGTCTGTCTGTCTGTGGCATCATAACTCCCGAACGCATGCAGTGATTTCAATTTAGTTTTTTTTGTATTTAAGGTGACTTATGTGCGAGTGTTCTTAAACATATTTGATGAAAATCGGTTAAGCCGTTTAAAAGTTGTGCGGAGTGAATGACTGCAAATATGTATACTTAACCTACCTATAAAAAGTATGAAATTAAAATTAAATTAAAAATTTAAAAAACTCCCGGCACAAGAACTTAAGTAATTTTCCTTTAAAAAGTAAAAAATAATAAAAGAAACTTAATGCTAAAGTACCTAAGAATCTATTAATAATTCCTAATATTTTCTTTCTTATCTACGATTTTTCATATCAAGTTCAGTCCCCCAACGCGAACGTTTATTTTTTAGAATTATTAATAGATTCTTAGGTACTTTAAATTTTAATTTAATTTTTATTATTCTTTCAGGTACATACAGAAACTTGGTGGTACACTAGATACTGAGTCGTCTAAGTAGGTCGGCCGGGTTAAACAGTGATACTGGGTACTGTGACACATAATCGAAAGTTTAAAACGACACAAGGGTGCCCTTTTCTGGAGCTGGTACCTACCTCCAGCAGTGGACTGATATAGGTTAAAAAGACAGGGAGAGTACCCATTATGGGAGCCAGTGGTCACTAGGTTAGGATGTCTGCTTGAAAGCTGATTAAAATTATGTTAAAAACACTAACGAGACAAATAATCCAGATTGAGATATCAACATAGACTGCCTTATACATGACATAAGTTTTACCTCGCCTCAACAGCGCCTCGGGCCATCGAGCTTATAGTTGTGTGAACTGTCGCAATTACCGTTCAAACGTATCACTATCCAGAGTTTTTATCCGGCCCATTGGTGGAAGATTGATCGATAGTGGTGCGACGAACTCTCGCGTAACAATGTTATGCACGCTTTTATTGAGATGGGAATGCACATACCATCGTTCTAGTTAGTTTATTTATTGTTATTAACATAGTAGCAGTTCACTGCTGGACAATCTTCAGTCAGGTCTTCCCCATTTGGCGACAGATCTCCCAGTTGTCTATCCTCATACGGCCCCGCAAGATGTGGGTAATGTATATTTGAATTTTGAAAACATGTGATGTATACCAATTATAGTTTTTCTTGCTTTCTTTCTTTCATCGGGCTGGTGGATATACGCTAGTACTATCTGCCAGCTTTTGACTATAAAGTGAACTTATAAACGCTTCTCAGTTTAGTCGATCAGTGATAGTGCATGGTCTTAAACTGATCAGTTTTAAAAATTAAGTTTAAAATTAAATTAAATTATTCCATCTTTACGTTATTATCATTGTTTCAAAAAGGTCTTCTCTTAATCTTTGGATTTTATTTTAGTAATTTATGTTTTATAATATCTTGTTTCTTTTTGGTTTATTTTGTTGTGCATAAGTGTTCATTGTAAACTCAAATTAAATGGATTTTGACTTTGAGAAGATGCATGAAATTGTGCAATTGGTCAAAATGGCAGGTGACCTACGAAAGGTCGCGCAGCCGTTGGATGCAAATACTCCAACCGGAAACTGGGATTCTTTGGGCTTTTGATTAGCAGTGGACGTGATATGACTGTACTGATGATTATGATGATCAACATATTTTCAGTCAACACTGCTCTGCGCCCGTCACCCATGACGACAAATTTTAGGTCTTTTATACCCGGTAATTTTACTAGCTACAATGCCCTTATCCCGAAACACAGAAGTGCAAGATACTCCTATTTCACGGGACGATAATTTATCTGGCAATGCGATGGTACCTACCTAGACGAATCAGTACCGAGTCTACCACCTTCTGAATTTAATTCAGTTCGGCATAAACCGCCGTATTTTAATTTGTTAGCTTTATAAAAGTTTTCATCAGCTTCTTCAATGATGACATCTTACACTATTCCGATATTATATTAGCCTTTAGTTCCGTGATTACGCCTTCCAAATTATTACCAGGAATAAAGTCAGACAAATTCTGCCATACATCATAGACATCTTGTTTTATTGACATCACCGGTTTTAAGACCTAATTTTAACCGACTTCAAAATGACGTTACTCAATTCGACCGTATATATGTTTTTCTTGTATTCTACGTAGCGTTATTTGTTATTTTTATATCTAACAGTCACATTTTTTTTCTGTAGTGAACGAAATCCTGGCGGTTAACCCTTTGACCGCCAATGACGCCTCAAGGCGCCAGACTCTATTGTCTGGCGCCTTAAGGCGTCTGTTTTCTATTGTGTCTGGAATCCCGGCGTTCAATGGGTTAAAAGATTCTATTATAACATGTGCTACTGGTTAACATTCTAGAGCAATGGTGTAGAAACGGTGACGCAACAAAATGGCTCCAACTTACCGCAGTCGAGCGCATCCGTGACGACAGCAAAAAGGCGATAAATCGTTTCTGTACTTTTTATCTCGAATAACTTGACACAATATCGATTGTTAAATAACGGTTATATCTATATAACATTGAGTACAAGTTTGGTCTTACAAATAAATATCCACCGATATTCTAACAGCGCCATCTAGCATTTAGAAATAAAAGTAGCCAAGTCATTATCGCATTAACTATTTGAGAGACAAAAATCCGTCGAAATCATTCATCTGTTACAGAAATTAGTTGGAACCAACAATCAGACAAACAAAAAATTATAAAATATTTTATATCGTAGATATTAGATATTTTAATAAATTACCCATATTATATACACAGGCGCTTTAATATTATTTATTTGTACCAATGTATTTTCGATTTTCGAAAATATATGTACGTTATCCGACGCTCTTACGGTGAAGTAAAAAAAAACCTTCATGCACGCCTGCGAAGAGATTCGAAGGTTGTGTGTGAAGTCGTCCAATCCGCACTGGGCCCGCGTGGACGACTAAGGCCTAATCACCCAATACGGGTAGGCTCGTGCCCCTCGGTGGGGACGTTTATCAGCTGATGATGATGATTGTTGTATCTTGTGAATTAGGTTTTCGAACGCTTTTAAACAACAAAACAGAGCTCGCCTTGTGCAATGAAACCGAAAAGAATAATCTATTATTTGTGACTATTAGAATAATCTATGATTGATACCTTTCAATGGCGGTCTAAGGAAGCCACAATGGAAAATCGATTGTTTGTGATGCTTTAAGATGTCTATAGCGGTCGAAGGGTTAAGCCTAAACGGCTATCATAACATCACAGCCCAAGTCATCGGCCACCTGATGACATTTTAAATGCCACAGTTTCAAATTGCACCCGGAACAACTACCTGCGCGACACTAATGCACAGAAATAGACGCCAATGTTGCATTGCCGAAGTCTTTCGCAGTTCTATTTGTGACCGTTATTGCCACATCGCAATAAGAGCATCCGTATGAAACGGGCACTCGAAAAATATATATGTTAAGTAAGAACGTCAATGGCTCAATGGTGTGGACTGTTACTATCCTACCGGGAGGGCTGAGGTTTAAATCCCGACATGCACTAATATGTTTCCAATATTCGAAATTATATGAACGTTATCCGACGCTCTTACGGTGATGGAAATCGTAAGGAAACCTACGCACGCCTGCGAAGAGATTCGAAGGTTGAGCGTGAAGTCGTCCAACCCGATCTGGGCCCGCGTGGACGACTAAGGCCTAATCACCCTATAACGGTAGGCTCTTGCCCCTCGGTGGGGACGTTTAATGAGCTGATGATGATGTATGTAAATTTGGCTGACGGAGGCTTACGCATTTATCAATAAATACAATCACACAGCGAGCCTAGCCCCTGAATTAATAACTAGTTCAAACTAAGGAAATTTACCCCTTTTTAGTAACATGACATGTTTTGTCAGTTGTTACTGTAAAAACACTGTACTGTTCGTACAAGAACTAACGCTGGCAAACTTTCACTCCCTGTATCGGCTAGTACAACACTTAAACAGAGAACCTCAGTTTTAGGCCGTGAGTTGATACATCAGTCACTATGTCAGTCAGTCAGAGCGGCAGAATACAAGCCAACTTTTTGCTTAAAAGAAAGCTTCGGCCACAATTTGCTGTATGGTCGTGTTTTACTGAATAATTATTTATTATTAATAATATAACATATTTTGATAATAATAATATACTGAACGCTTCCCCACAAAACTTTATACCTGAACGTTATTACGTGAGCAGGCATTTCATTTTACGCTCTTCAAAACTCTTTGTGATTTAATACAATACAAAATTTAAAATAAAGGGCTCATAAAAAGCATTTTTTTCGGCGAACGAAAACAAAGGGGACACTCGAGAGCGTATGACGACGTTATTTAAATTGACTTAGGGTTGCCACCCGAATAAAATATGAAATAACTATTGTAGTCCGTAGGGAATTTATCATGAAATTATTTAATAAACTCACGTAAGAACTAACAACCCCTTAAAATAAATAAATATCCACAGACATTCACACAGCATTTTCTTGAGTGCTTCTTTCTCAACAGGCCAAACCACTGAAGCGCTTTTTTTTTCAAAGCATCAAAACTCATATTTTTAATCATTTAGTATTTTAATCGTTTTTTATTATATTTTGTATATTTTTTGACGTTCATAAGTGCTTTTTGTAAGCCTAATTGAAATAAATGTTTTGACTTTGACAGCGCTATCTAGCCTCAAACTAAGCCGAAGCTGTAATATGGATACTAAACAACGGATAAACAAACTTACTAGTTCTTTTTTGTAAATACAATATATTATTACTTAAGTAAAAACACCAGACTAATACAAACAGACATTGTTCATGCACACAAATGTTTGTGTTAC
>PQWD01014389.1:0-12288 GCA_019425675.1 Leucinodes orbonalis
CAGCTAAAGCCCTGGAATCTATAGATTGACGGGAAAGAAGACTGATCGGTGATGAGCCTATTTTTTATGTTAAAGTATACAGAAGGCTGGATGCTCACCTGATGGTAAGTGATACGCCAGACCATGACAGAGCGGCATTAAAGGAGACCAACAACTGATAGACAGTTATTATCCTCCATCAATGCCGCACTGAGTCCGTCACCCGAGACAACAGATGTTAGATCTCCTATACCCGGTAATTTCACTACACAGTGCCCTCATCCCGAAACACAAAAGTGTGTAACACTCCTGTTTCACGGGATGATATCTGTCACTGCGGTGGTACCTACCTAGACGACTCAGTATCCAGTCTACTACCTAGTATTAAAATTATATAGTACTATTGCCGTTTAGTATCGTGTCTGTCCGTCTACAGGTTGCATTTCGCAGAGTGTGCGATGGAATTGCACAATTTAATTCCCCCAGCACCATTTTTTAATCGGACAACTCGTCGTAGGGAGGGATTCCACCCCTTTGTTGTCGATATACCACCCATTCGTACCAAAAAGTTCGGTTCCTCATTCATCGTCCGAACTGCAAGGCATTGGAATGACCTTCCTGCGTCTGTGTTTCCCAATACATAAAATTTAGGGGTTTTCAGGGTAAGAGTGAAAAGGAATTATTTCGTCATCGTCAATTTCCATCAGGTGAGTTGGCAGTCAAATGCACTCAAATTTTTAATAAAAAAAAGCCTATAGCGTCTAATAACAGCGCACAGGCCTTCCCACACAGCAGGACTATAGGGATTCTGGTCTATAACCCACGACAACCATCCTAAACTTGTAGCCGGGAGAGATGGCCTAACGTGCCCTCCGAAGCATGGAATTGTCTTTTCGGACAATCAATTCAGCCTGCAATAGCCTAACCAAACTGGTAAAATTGCATTCAAAAGTCAAAGTGACTTTTAACTTTCATTAGTTTACCCCGGGATTCCAATCAACGACCCGCTGGATCACATGGCAGTGTACTAGGCACAGACATCCGAATATACAATTAGACTGGACAAGCCGTCAATTATATAGGCAGTCCCAGTGTCGCAATTTCTTTTCGGTTCTTACCTGTGAAAAATTATTATATTTCTTGGTAAATTTACTGATTCATTGCGATGATGGCATGCTACAATTGCACAGGATGGCATTTTGAAAAAAACGATAATTTCTTCTAATATTCGTGCGTCTTGACCCGTCTCACAGAGCGTAAACTGGCAGCCAGTGTATGCTCGTTGAGCTTACATTTGTCGCACTTTAAACGCGGCTTGTCCCATCTCCTGTATTGGGAAATCTGTGGTACTAGGAGACCATACAATACCCAGAGATGTACGCAGTACCAGAGCCTCGCCTAATGTTAGGTCACAAATACCAGGGGTCGATGAGGGTAGGAACTAGATGGTGGACTCGGTACTTAGTCGTCTAGGTAGGTACCACCGCAGTGCCAGATATCGTCCCGTGAAATACCAGTGTTATGCACTTCTGTGTTTCGGGATGAGGGCACTGTAGCTAGTAAATTAAAGGGAATATGTAAGAGACCATACATCTGTTGTTCGGATGTCGCAGTGCGGAATTGATGGAGAATAATAACTGTTTATCAGTTGTTGGTATCAATGGAGGTGAGCGTCCTGTCCGTCCTGTACACTTTCTCTCTCTCTCTCTCTCTTCAACCTATACCTGTACACTTTGTAACATAATAAAGTTTATCTTAATTCTGAAAGGTAAACGTTAAATAACTTTCGTAAGTTACGTATTTGATATTCGAAACTCGTGAAAACTACTCGTTCTAACATTCTTGAACTACTTAAGTTACTTAAACTATGTCGAAATAGGTAAAGGGATTACAATAACCTAATTTAGGTCATAGAATTTGTGACCGAAGTTTTGTTTAACATTATAAGTGAACGAGATAGTCAGCTGTCTCTCCTGGTAGTGAGTGATACGCCTGACCAAGACAGAAGCAGTCTACGGTGAAGGAAAACATCGTGAGTACATAGGTACTTAGGTACCTAGATGACTTAGTACCGAATGTCACATATAGTAAAAATAATAGTATGTTTTTTTTCAAATTTCAATGTTCTATTTGTAACTAAGTGTATACATATTTATATGTAAACAAAGACTCTTCAAACTATCGCAGTCCACTTTTTTATGTTATAATGACAGGACGGTCCGGACGCTCACCCCATGGTAAGTGACACGCCAGACCATGACAGGGCGGCACCAAAGGAGACCAACAACTGACAGTTACTATCCTCCATCAATGCCGCACTGCGCCCGTCACCCGAGATAACAGATGTTAGGTCTCTTATACCCGGTAATTTCACTAGCTGCAGTGCCCTCATCCCGAAACACAAAAGTGCATAACACTCCTGTTTCACGGGATGATATCTGGCACTGCGGTGGTACCTACCTAGACGACTCAGTATCGAGTCCACCACCTAGTAAATTAGAAATACTACTGAAACCTGAACCACTATTGAAACATAGCTCTCTCCCTTTTTGCGTCACATATCCCAGTAATCTGCTTTTCTCATCAAGCCTCTACCAGCAACATTTTGCAAGGAAAATAGACAACAGAAGCAGTGTTGACGGAAATTAATTACAGTAGGTCGTCATTATATACCGCCAACACTGCCCTGCAACCAACATCCGACACAGGTCTCTTATACCCGGTAATTTTAATAGCTACAATGCCCTCATCCCGAAACACAAAAGTGCAGAACATTCTATTTCACGGAACGATATCTGGCACTGCGGTGGTGCCTACCTAGACGACTCAGTATCGAGTCTACCACCTACTTAATAGAGGAGTTGATGATGACGATGACCATGATCCATTTTAAGGAAAGAGACTGGCTGATGATATTGATACTTAATTAATAATACAAAAATATTTGAAAGAAAGAAAGAAGAAAGAAAGAAAACACTTTTATTTGGAACACAAATCTTAAACATAATACAAACATATACAAAAAGAAATATATGAAAAACCAATAATAATCTTATCATATGTTGGCATATTAACATTATTATGAACCAAATTGGTTGCCACTCAGCTTTATTGTCATAGCTTAGGGTAGCTATGACGCTGGTCGATTTGACGTTCGACGACGTGGTGGATTTGACGTTCTATTAACGACTAGACACCTGTCAAAGCGCTGATTTACAGTAGAACCAAAATTAATTTACTCTAAAAAAGTACACAGTTAATTTAAGTTTGAATTGAAGTTGGATTCGCCGTTTCCGATATCTTAGGAGGCGGCAAGATCAAAAGGCTTTTGCACAAAGCGGCGGTAACGTCAAAGCGTGTTTGTATAGCGACTTAACTAGCCCGAATCAAATTGGTTTCGGTTAAATATTTAATCTTGCAACACTACAGGTGAATTCAAAGGTTAAAAGTAATAAATACAACTTCAAATGTATTTTCTTTTAACCACCGTAAAGTTAGTTAATAATAATAATAATCTTTATTGAAACTTAAAACAAACTTATCACAAACATTATTGCGTTAATGACTGCATTAGTCAAAGACTGTGTCGCAATCATTAGCGCCCGCCTCGAAGACAGATGTTTCAGACTACAAAATTTAAAGGAAACAATAAAACAATATTTGGTGTTGCGGTTGAGAGGTCGGCCGCAACACCAAGGGTTCCGGGTTCGATCCCCGGGCAATACAAACATTTGTGTGCATGAACATGTCTGTTTGTAATGGTCTGGGTGTTTCTATGTATAATATGTACGTATTTACAAAAAAAAAATGTATATATGTATGTTTATCCGTTGTTTAGTACCCATAATACAGGCTTCACGCTTAACTTGGGGCTAGATGGCGCTGTGTGAATGTTAGTGGATATTTATTATTTATTTATTTAAAACAAAATTTAACTTAATCCTAAAACTTACAAAATAGTGCTTGTGTGCTTGTCTGAGTGTAAGTAAACGTGTGTGTGCTTGCGTGTGGGTGTGTATGTGCGTAATATTTAAGAAATGCAAATAATGAAGTGTCACTGAAGGGATTTGTAGGTTTATTCACTGGTTCCAAACTCAAAATCCTTGGGTTTTCTACCATAAGATCACCGCACCACCAACGGTATTTTGATATCCAAATTTGGACTTTTAATGTATGGATTACCAGCTTTTTATCTTTATGTATTACACAGTGTTCCACTTACAAAATCTTATTAATAATTATTTCAAAGTTACATCAGGATAATGACTCTGTAAACCATTATAATAAAAAGTTTAAAAGATTAACTATTGAGTTTCTTGCCGGCTCTTCTCGAAGTTCCTACTTAATCCGAACCGGTGGTAGAATCTTAAAAAATACATTCGTAGTTATAATATTACATACATGATATTGACCTTAAGGCGTCATTAAAAGCGTACACAATCAAAAGCACGAGCATACTATGTCACTATGATATGTAGTGAGCGACGTGATTACGAATGAAAATTTTGCCTAACTGACAGATGGGCAAAATTTTGCCGCGGACACTTTTTAAACCAGTACCAGTGTTTATCTTCTTTGTTTTCCTGATACATAAATTAATTCAAAAAATGTTGGCAAAGGTAAACATAAACATACCTATCATCATCATCATCAGCTCATTATACGTCCCCAACGAGAGGCACGAGCCTGTCCGTATAGGGTGATTAGAGTCGTCCACGCGGGCCCAGTGCGGATTGAACGACTTCACGCACAATCTTTGAATCTCTTCGCAAACGCGCGTGAAGGTTTCCTCACGATATTTTCCTTCGTACGAGCGTCGGATAACGTACATATAATTTCGGAAATTCGGAAACACCTTGGTACGTGGCGGGATTTGAACCACAGTCCTCCCGGTAGGAGGGCAACAGTCCACACCATTGCGCCACCGACGCTCTCTAACATACCTAATATCTAATGAGTACACAAAATAAATATACATACCTATGTATATGTATTTTGTGTACATATTGTTATCAGCTCTACCAATAGCGAGTTCTATTAAGATAAGAATCAGGGTCGGGCCCTTTGTAACGAAATCCGTTGTTATACTCTTCATTTGCGCCAAATTGAAGACATCTTGGTGTGCGCTGTGTTCCTGGTACATAATACTTTTTTGTACTACCTATATCATTGACTTCAACCTAAGGTATTGCAGTTCTGTTGTGTGTATAGCCAACCTCCCTCATACATAGGTATAATTTAGTATATAAGAGTAATTGTAAGTCATTTGAGATAGTCATTATAATATCATCAGCTCATTAAACGTCCCTACCGAGGGGCACGAGCCTACCCGTAAAGGGTGTTTAAGCCTTTATCGTTCACGCGGGCTCAATGCGGATTAGTCGACTGCACGCACAACCTTTGAATCGCAGGCGTGCGCAGGATTCCGTACGATGTTTTCCTTCACCGTAAAAGCGTCGGATAACGTACATATATTTTCGAAAATTCGATAACACATTGGTGCGTGGCGGGATTTGAATCTCAGCCCTCCCGATAGGAGGGCAACAGTCTACATTGAGCCGCCGATGCTCTCCATCATTATCGTCATTATAATATACCAGATTGAAATCAATAAACGTGTTTTCATCAGTCTCCCGGTCCCCACATTGATGCTGGTCCCCACATTGTCCAGCTTTGAACTACAATAACTACTAATAATGGTATGGGGATACCGCGCCAGGACCGGTACGTTAACTTTTCTCATCCAGCCTACCAGACCTTTCGCAAGTCGTCAGTCCATCGATCGGGCTACACGCTTGCCAAGACGTAATATTTTATGTTACAAAGTAAACGGGACGGTCATAACGCTCACCTAATGGTAAGTGATATGCCTGACCATGACACAACGGCTTTGATTGAGAACAAAAACTGATAAAGTTATTATTCTCCATCAATGCCACACTGCGCCCGACGACAACAGATGTTAGTTTCCTCATATCCGGTAATTTGAATTAAAGGATTCGGAATATCAAATCACCAATTTTTTTTTCTTCAAATCACATATTTATTTCATTTAAAACCAATAAATGTACATGACAAACTCAAATTTAACATAGGTCGACATAATTCATATTTGCCTGAACTAGGTAAACCGGTTTCTCAGGCGACTTATTTGCTAAATTATAATAAAAATCACTTATATAGTAAAATAACAATTAACAATTGGATTTCAAAAAAAATAGTTGGATTGTTAACTGTCGAAATATCAAGTGAATTAGTAGAATCGCAGCCCTGGGGTGGCCCGGCCAAAAAGAACAGTAGCGAGAGCATCAAAGTGAGCCGCCTGCTTTGATCTCGCCGCGTCCTTTGTAAACGCCGAAGTTCAGAGAGGGTAGTTTTGACTTAATACTGCGATATGCGGCTTGCTATTTAAAGGTGCATGTTGAAATAGGACAATGCAAACACCATATTTTTCATTTAATGAGCTTTGTTATCCGCGTAGGCCCGATATTCTCCTGCCCGATGGACCGACGACTTGCGGGCGGTCGCTGGTGGAGGCTGTATGAGAAAAGCGGGGGAGCGGGATATCTGGCGCTAAATGTGGGATACTTATGTGCAGCAGTGGACTGCGATGGTTTGAAGATACTCTGTATTTACCTATAAATATGTATACCCACACAGTTGCAAATAAAATATGACAATTCGAAAAAAAAAACTATTATTTTTACTACATGTTAGACTCGTTACTAAGTCGTCTAGTTACCTAGGTACGTAAGAGCGTAGGATGAACGTACATATAATTTCGAAAAATTGAAAAAACATTGGTACGTGGAGTGAATTGAATCTGCATCCTCAAGATTGGCAGGCAACATTCCACACCAATGAGCCAGCGACGCTCTGGAGTTACGTGTCTGGTAATAGTGTTGTTTAACCGTTCAAATGTTATCGCGGAAAAAAATTAGACAATCTATTGTTGGTAGGAAGTAAGATAATAGAGAAAAAAAAATTCATATTATAAAAGCACAATGGGTGGGCTTATCGCATCGTATTTATCTTCTAAGCAAGCTAAAACAGAAAAAAGGTTTAAAAAGTCAAGTTCACTTCATAAAGTAAAAAAAACACAAAAGCAGTTCCTAACTCTGACACTTGTGCGTAATTCGGCTCGTAAAACATATTCACTTCGTTGTAAATACGTTTTTGAATAAGCAATCACGTTTGAATATAAGGATTTAGTGTGACAGTGAAGTAAATGGCTTTCTCTGTATGGCTTGGCTGTTGCGGTACTTTATTTAGATCAGGACAATGATGTAAGAAGTAGATTCATGTAAAAAGAGATTCGTGATATGTTCACAAAACAACTGAAGAAAGTGTTCCGAATGCAGCGACAGCACACTTACACATAACTAAATATCCACTGACATTCACACATCGCTATTAACCCCAAATTAAGCGTGAAGTATTATTGGTACTAAACAACTGATAAACATACTTACCTATACGCAATATTTTTTTGTAATACATACATATTATACGTAGAAAACACCCAGACCATTACAAACAAACATATTCATGCACACAATGTTTGTATCATTTAGTGACATAAGAAAAAGATAGCAGTTCTCATGTAGAGCTTCTGAATCTACACGACCTAACTATACCGACCCTTACCAAATTCTAATCAGTTAATGTATGGCTTCGTCGTTTTGGTTACGCGGTGGAGGTGATACGAATATTTAGTTCCTGATCCAATGATATTCTGTATATATAAAGGTAGATACGCCATCCGTGCCTCAAAAACGAACCGCCTAAAGAGAACAGTTACAGTTGTATCCTCTTTGTTTAGGTAAATGTACGCTCATTCGAAATATATTGACGACCCATTTAGTGTTACGGTTGAGACGTCGTCTGCAACACCAAGGATTCCAGGTTTGATTTCCGGGCAGTACAAACATTTGTGTGCATGAATGGGTATTTTCTATGTATGTGTGTATTTACAAAAAAATATATGAGTTTATTATCCGTTGTTCAGCACCCATACAGGCTTCGCGCTTAACTTGGGGTTAGATGGCACTGTGTGAATGTCAGTGGATATTTATTTAATATTATAATTGCGAATTTTGTTTGTATGTTTGTACAGCTTTGTCAACGGGACGACTTTGTACCTATGTCACGGGACTGATGACCATTGGAGCAGCCGAGTTCTGGAGTGGAGACCGCGTTTTGGCAAGCGAAGGACCGAAGGACCGACGACTTACGAAAAATCGCTGGTGGAGGCTGGATGAGGAGAGCCAAGGAAGTGACCTTTGTCCAGCAGTGGACTGCAGTAGGTTGAATACAACAAATTTTTTGATACAATTGCTTAGTTTGGCATATTCAAAACAAATATAGCAGATTTAAACTATTCCTAATAGTTAAATACCATAAATAAAATTGTGTCAATAATTGCTTACCAAACCCGTAACAAAACCATTTACTTAGATTTGTAGTGACGCGATTTCGTATTATAATTAAGGTACACAACAATATTTTAAAAATTGCCTGCTAGTAATCGAACCCTGTAGTTTTGTATATTATAAATTTAATTTAAAAAATATTTGAATGTTTTTTTTGCCATATCCACAAGGGACTACTAAATTGTAAGTAACCAAAACACCAACCAACCAAAAGAATATTCATATACGCAGTTCCAAATAAACAATTCGAAAAATTCATTAAATCGGAGAAAATACCCAAAGCCCTCTCCCGACGCTGACAACTAAACGCTATCGATTCTAATTAATGACGTCATAACGCATGACAAAATACCGGTAGTTCCAAAGGTTTTCATAAATCAGGGAAGAATTAATTATTGGAATACCTTAGGATATCCCGGAGCTCGGATTTCCTATTCCCGGGCCATTTGAATGGACAATAATTTAACAAACTGAATGCTATTATTATTAATTCAACGACCGATGTGGTGTAAAGTTTAGGAAATTGACAACTTTTAGTTAAGTTGCCGATTTGTTTTTTATTATATTTTTAATGTCATAAGTGTACAGGATGGTCAGGACGCTCACCACTGTACGGGCATTGAAGGAGACCAACAACTGATACACATTCTTTATCCTCCATCAATGCCGCACTACGCGTGACACCCGAGACAACAGAAGTTAGGTCTCTTATACCCGGTAATTTCACTAGCTACAGTTCTTTCATCCCGAATACACAGAAATGCATAACACTGTGTTTCACGAGACGATATCTGGCACTGCGGTGGTACTACCTAGACGACTCATTATCGAGTCTACCACCTAGTAAAATTGTTCTGGATCAAAATGGAATTGCATCATCATTATCAGCCTTCCACTAAAGAGACAAACCTTCCCCACACAGCATAGTCATGGAGAGATCGAGTCTCAATGTGGATTGATGGGTGTTAATGACTACCATCCTAAAATAGTAGCCGGTCTTAACGTGCCTTCCGAGGCACGGGATCATCTTTCTTTTCGGACAATCAGGAGATTCAGCTAGCAATATCTTAACCAAACTGGGAAAATCGCAAGCAGTATGAGATAGCTTAATAATCGAGGAAGGCTATAGGCTTTATAATATTATCATCACGCTACAAGCAATAGAAGCGGAACAGCAATGAAGAATGTTTCAAAATCGGGGGGGATATTTTCATACTTGGAGCTTCCGCTATGTACGTTGCGTAAACGGTTAGTTTTTCAAAAGTCATGTATGAGAATATTGTTTAATTCAACGGGCAATGGAGCGAGTTATACTCGGGGTTTCTCTAAGGGTTCAAATCAGAAATATTATCATTTGTGAGAGAACTAAAGTTGACGATACAACTTGCTGGATCAGCAAGTTGAAGTGGTTGTGGTGTGGTTACGTATATCGCAGAACCGAAGGATACTGGAGCAGACAAGCTCTGGAGAGAAGACTACGTGTTGGCAAGCGTAGCGCAAAACATCGATCGACCCGATGGGCCTACCACTACTACCTACCTAGTGACCTGTAATAATAGTAAGTAAGTAAGTAATACAGTTTTTTTACAAACAATTCCAGGCACCAATGTCTCACAAAGATATGGGTCAGTGTTATAAGTTTTTCAGTATATTGCTTTATGTCACACTGATATGAGACCTATTTTTGTGAAGAGAATAAATAAGCGATAAGAAAAGTGGAGGACCGGAATATTTTGCGAAGAATGGGGAGACTGACTAGCAGTGAACTGTGATATGTTGAAAAGAAGAAAGAAACGATTTTACACGTAGTCACAAAGTAATCTACCAACGAATAAAAGCTGCACGCTACACAAGTGTTTTCGTAGTGCCAGGTGGTCGGTATTGGCCCACTCCCAAAAACTAGGTGTTACTCAATTGAAATTTGTAGTAAAAGTGTTTTGGCATCTTAACATTCTAAATATAGGTTGTAATGTCACAATTTTCACTTAGTTTTACAGTTTATATGAATTTGTCATCTGTTAGTTTGTAGCGTTTGTTCTTTGTCACCATGACTCATGCTGAGTGGTATACCATTTCTGTATATTTAGATTTAAGTTTCAAAATTTATGTAAATTATTGTATTCTACCACAGAAAAAAATACATCTTCTATTTATCTTTCTTAGTAAGCCATTAAATTATTCCTAAGTATCCTTAACAAAATGTAGTCGTTCTTAAGCAAATAAGAAGAAATCATTCGAAAACGATCTTGTAGGTTTGATTTTTGCAAATAAAAATCAAAGATCTCGATATTTTTCTGCCAAGTATTGGTCAACCTTAAGAATATCCTTATAAATCCCCCACAATCCGTATTTATTACGCTTATTAATAATAAGGCACAATACACTCAACGATTAACATTAAAACTTTTAAACCCCAAATCGTTCTTGTTTGTAATTCAAATGCAAAGAAGTTTCACTTCTGGGCAAACTTTTCGTATAGAAAAGCTTTTAGATGAAAGTGGACTTTACTAAGTCGAAGTTTGGGTTGAAAACGTAACTGTACAGTAATGTTTACTGCTAATTATTTATTCTGTTCTCTTGGTCATGTTTTTAAACGAATGTTTGTTATTATTAATGTGGTTAATTACCTAATTTAGGTTTTTTCGGATTGAGGAAATTTTCATTCAGTATCTATTTTTTTAAAGAACGGCAATGTACACTAACGCTATTAAGAGGGGGGATGATGCAATCCTAAACAAACTCATTGCATCAGACAAAGCCAAAAAGAGGCCCACTCCCCTGGTCCATCCACCTCAACATCTGCACCTTAAAGAAGTGCATCGGTGGTGGCCACATGGACATCGCTAAATGTATTAATTTTAAGTTCTAATTGTAATAATGAAGAGTAAGACTTAAATAATGTAAGAGTTATTGCTACATTATTATATAAATATAAACAGAGAGAGAGAGTATTTATGATGTTATTTATTCCCTTTATTCTATACTAGCTTTAGCGTGCGACTTCGTCCGCTTGGAATAGTTACTTTGGCCTAACGCTCTCTTTTACCCGCTTCTTCGTTTATATAGGTGAGTTAAAACTGCGATATCTCATTTCAATTTAATGATGTAAAGGGCAATTTTGTTTAAAATTAAATACTTGTGATAAATAAAGTATTTATTTGGATAAGGATTGATATCATATTTATGAAAATAGCTTCGCAAAATGATGCATTATTTTAGAAAAAAATTAGAAAAAAATATGTTATAGGGAGCTAACCTTAAAAGATAGAATATGCTGTCGCGGACTTTTTGTAGACCTTTAAAAGGGTTACAATACTCTAATACATGACTTTTGCGAAACTTTAACCGTTTACGCAGCGTACGCAGCGGAATCTCCAAGTAAGAAAATTTCCCCCCGGATTTTGAAACATTCTTCATTGCTACTCCGCTTCTATTGCTTGTAGCGTGATGATATGTAGCCTATAGCCTTCCCGATAAATGAACTATCTAACACAGGATTTTTTTAAATCGGACCAGTAGTTCCTGAGATTAGCGCGTTCAAACAAACAAACTCTTCAGCTTTATAATATTAAGTATAGATTATTCACCCCCCTACTTTACCTAATGTAAATATTTAGTTATTTTAATTCTGTTATCCCATTCCCCCTTTAACCAATTCTTTTGCCCTTCGCGGAGCACTAATATAATATTATAATAATTAAATTACAAAACAATCTTAAACTAAAAAGAGTACGGACCATGAGTCTGTAGATGTAATTTTATTAATAAAAAAAATTACACTAACGCCATATAGGTTGTGATGATATGTTTGTTTAACATTATAAAAAATTATGAATTCATGGTTTGAACTTCTGGTTTTAACTCTTAAACCTTTACA
>PQWD01014390.1:0-21441 GCA_019425675.1 Leucinodes orbonalis
GTCTCTATATGTTGATTTTATCGCGGTTTCCCACTGGATAAAGGTTCACTTGCGGGTTTATTTTTATTTTTAAAACCTTTGCCGTGCTATTGGGCGTGATGTTTGAAATATAGATTTGTTAAATCACAAATTGTTTTTATTTTTCATAGCCGTTGAAAACTCGA
This sequence comes from Leucinodes orbonalis, assembly GCA_019425675.1. Taxonomy (NCBI): domain Eukaryota; kingdom Metazoa; phylum Arthropoda; class Insecta; order Lepidoptera; family Crambidae; genus Leucinodes; species Leucinodes orbonalis. The sequence continues at coordinate 165 of PQWD01014390.1, forward strand.
TAGCCAATGTACGGGTGCTACCATAGATTTAGAATAAGCGCGCTATGAGTGATGAGAGCATTTCAAATGCGTGAACTATTTGAATTTGCTGATAAAATTGTTGGTGCTATAATTACCGTACAACAATAATACCTATTACTTTATTTTAGTACTATTTTGTATAGGATTATACAAATATTATTTAAGGTCCTCATTTATATTCCCTCTGGATATCGTGCACTGGGTCAACATGTTCTGCAAGGGCTTCGAGAGCACAGAAATATTGGTCCCTGCGCAATGTTCTATTGGATTAATAAATTAACCAGCGGTTTTTTTTTAATTTATTTATTTTAAGGTAACATTACATTTTCACAAAATAATGTCTGCCAAACTGTGCAACAGTTTAACGGCAAAAGTTCTCGTTCAAGATATGTTACAGCTTATTACTAATGTATTAGAAGTACTTAAAACTACAAAAAAAACAATTATCAATATTACATAACTGCAGATTATTTATTTATTTATTTATTTAAATAAATTATCCTTTCTGTTCTCACATATATAGAAACACACGCCGAGTTACAATTGTATTATTTAATATATATATATACATACACACACATACACATACATACTTACACACACACACACACATATATATATATATATATATATATATATAATATATATATATATAATATATAATATATATATATAATATATATATAATACACATACACACATAATATACATACATATATACACACATACACATATATATACACATATATATATATATATATATATACATACATACATACAAAACACACACATATATACACAACACATATCCCATAATACATGGCGAGTTTTGAGATAATCTGACAAGCGATACACATACACAGCATGTTCATGCAATATTGCGAGTAATAAATAATACTACCATAAGTAACTAATAATACTTTAAGACTTTAAGGACAAACTGATAAGAAATGTTTTCTTAAAATACATTTCAGGTGTTTTTTTGAAGCTGCCGTAGCAAGCAAGTGATGCGGTAACTCATTATGTATATTGGGCACCAGCCACCGTCTAGTGCGTTGTCCATAATAATTACGGACTTTAGGTACTACGTATTTTCTTTTGGTTGATTGGCGAACTGAACCACGGTACTCGCGCTCCACTTTGTGATCGTTTTTATTGATTTCTTCCATTATAATGTGCATTGTTATTTTTTTATCAAGAGGTAAGATTTTACAGATTTTATATAGTTTATCATATTCTTTATTACATGAAAATTTTACTTTTTTGTCTACTAATAATTTTAATATCCGTAATTGTAAATTTTTTATTTTATTTATATTGGTCGGAAACGTGAGTCCGTAGCTAGTCAGCCCGTAATCTGTAATTGATTCCACAAGTGCATAATAAAGCATATATATAATATACCCCTACTAGCTATGTACTTTAAATGATACAATCGACCCAATACATTGCGTAATTTTTTGCAAGTTTCTTCCACATGCGGGTTCCATGAAAAAGTGGCATCAATATTAAGTCCTAGATATTTATAAGTTTTAACCTGTTCTAAGCTCTGACACGTGCAATTGTTTAAGTCAATATTTTCATGTAAACAGTTGTAAGAGTGACCTTTGAGGAGAGATAACTTGGTGTTTCGTACGATTATACGGTGAAGATATTTGCATACATTTAGTTTTATTAACATTTATTATTAAACCGTTGTCGTGCGCCCATTTCAATACATTATTAAAGTCTGTCTGCAACATCTTTTGTATAGCGCTGGGATCTTTATCACAATACATCAGGCAGGTATCATCCGCATACATATATACCTTACTTTTTTTAATCACTCTGTCTAAACTATTTACATGCATTATGTAACCTACTGGTCCAAAAACTGAACCAGTTGGGACACCATATTTGATTTGTCCTGTATCACTATGTGTTTTACCAATGCGAACTTTCAGTGTTCTGTCTTTTAAGTAAGTACGGAAAAAATCATTTATAGGACCACGGATTCCGCATTCATTCATGGACTGTAACAGGCCATCGTGGTCAAGCGTATCGAAGGCTTTTTTAAAATCAATAAAAATAACCATAACTAATTTCTGATCATTAAGCGCATTATTTACATCATCTGTAAAATTAGACAAAGCCATCCCAGTGCTTCTATTAGGTCGAAATCCATACTGAATATCTGATATGATGTGATTGTTCTCTAGGAAGTTTGTCAACTGTTTTATAATTAGTTTTTCTACAATTTTATTTATACAATTCAGTATGGCGATCGGTCTATAGTTTGTATAGTCTTCATGCGATCCATTTTTGTATATTGGTCTAATTATAGCTTTTTTAAGCTCGTCTGGGTAAACGCTTTTTTCAATACACATATTTATAAATTTCGCTAATATAGGACTAATCTGCAGCTTAATTAATTTTAAGTCCCGAACTCGGATTCTATCTGACCCTGGTGACTTGTTACAATTCAGTTTATCTATTACTTTTAAAACATCCTCGGGTAAAACCTTTTTATACCTAAAACTCATACAACAATCGTCTACGTATCTCTTTCTATCCAAGAATGCCTCATTACATTTGTGTTTAATACTGTTAATTTCCTCCGTGAACGTCTCACAAAACCTATTGCATATGGTCTCAATTGGTTGTTCGTTAAGCATATATCTCTCTATTATTGTGTCTATTGATAATTTTTGTTTCCCGAGCCACTTATTTAACATCCCCCAAACTTTACGTAAGTCCCCGTTACAATTTTTTTAATCATTCTTTTTATAATTATTTTTGGCCTTGTTTATGCATTTTTGTAATTTATTTCTATATCTAGTATACTCTAATCTAAGATTATTGTTGGTAGGACCTGATTTCCATCTCTTAAATAAATTATCTTTTAGTTTTTAAAGACGTTAAAGAACGTCTCTCTGTGGCACATATATATCCCACAAGGGATAGGGTATGATGCAATATCACAACACCTGAACCTAATGCGGATTAGTAGAAATTAACGACTACCATCCTAACATAATAGCTGGGAGCAAGGGCTTACCGCCTCCCTTTCTAAGCACGGAAAAATTCGCTGGATGTTTTATATAGTATAATATGTATTTAATAATTAACTGTTGTCTGTTTCATTCTGTTTACATCTGTCGTTGATTTACATACTTATTTATTTATTATATAATTTATAGCACTTTAACATCAAAACAAAACAAAAAAAGACTCAGTAACATAAAAATACACATTCAGTACAATGGACGGCCTTATCGCACGGTGATGTTGTAAAGAAAATGTGATGTTGTTAAGATCTTATTTGTGTATTTTAATGTCTTATTTGTTTTGTTGGTAGAGTACCTAATTAAATTAATAATTAACTTATTACGGTATCTTCGCCTCACTAGCCTCGTCACCAGTAGTAAGGGACGCGGCTAGTGTGTGAGATTACTGTCCAATAGGAAGGCTCTTCTTTAAATACCTCACCAAATAAAATAAACATCATGAAAGTAAGAAACAATAAGCTAGGCTATCGTCAACGTCTCTTTCCCAGTAATAATTAAATATTAGAAAAATATTATTCGCGGACATTTATGACTATCTTACAGATGAACGATGAAAGGAATTCGCAAGTAGGTCAAACCACTAAAGGATCGGGTCCTTTGGTGTGTGTATTTGCTACTACCCGAGTGTAATCGGTACGTTTCAAGCCACTAAGTTAACATACACGTGAACAAAGCTACCTAATTTGACTGTATTTATGTTTCAGTAATGTACCCATTACGCCATTACAATTTTCATTGTTTGAACTATTTAATTTTATGTTTGTTCTAAGTTTAAATATACAAAAGAGAGCAAAATATTTATTAGCCCCAGGAAGAAATACAAATAAATGAATACAAACATTTGTGTGCATGAAAATGTCTGTTCGTAATGGTCTGGGTATTTTCTATGTAAAATATGTATGTATTTACAAAAAAATATATACATAAGTATGTTAATCCGTTGTTCAGTACCCATAATACAGGCTTCACGATTAACTTGGGGCTAGATGGCGCGAATGAATGTCAGTGGATATTTATAACTATAATTTTAAAAAACCAAATCAAGTGATTTGCGGAAACTACCTACACAGCACCTTCTTGTTCTTCTAAAGTTTTTAATCAATGTTGCGGTCTAGTGAGTTTATTTGAAACTTAAACCGGATCCAACTCGAATCCTTAATTCAAGTTCATCCAGAAGGCAATTGAGAGAGCAATTAAAGATTTAGGCTCAGTTTGCTAGTTCAAATTTGTTGGAGATACGATATAATTAATCTATTTCGCAATTTTAAACGATTGCAATCTCAAAACTTGACGTGAACTATCGCTAAAATGTCACTATATTAAATGCTTAATCTAGAATTTAGATATTTTTTATTGGCTGACTAAGAGATATATTATCAAGTAATGCCACTTTCCATAACTATCTAGTCTCTGCGCTGATAATTAGCTTGATCAATGATTGTTAATTTGCACCTAATTATTTACGTCAAGGCTTATTCACATATATAATTAGGTGCGAGACTAAGGTCAAGGGCGGATTCAGGTTTGGCGCCAGAAGGGGGTCACATAGTAGTAGTCAAGTTAAGAACTGAGGTATTTTGTTAATGTACGTTCGTATAGTACTTAAAAATAGCTCAGGGGGGGTCATGACCCTCATGCTCCCCATGTAATTACAATACAATAACATTATAACATATCGTGTTCGGATGAATTACCTATTCAGAATCAATCCTACTGCAAATTTCCAAATTTCAAAACAAGCTACGAATGATAAAGGAATGTTATGAAATTAAGGTTATACAATAAAGGCATATTTATATCTTTGTTAACGCTCGGACTTGCATCTTCATAGGATTGAAATGCATTTAGTTTGCGAATAAAGCAACATTAGTTATTGATCACATGCGACAATTGTGTATAACAGGAAAAAAAATAACATAGGATTAAAATTCTAGACAAGAATAGGAATCACTTCTTAATTTGTTGAAATATTTGATTGATCATAAACTATTCCACATTTGTCATATTTACTAACCTTCAATTCAACGATACATGTTACGTTTCCCTTACATGTTTTTGCCATTTATTTTAAATATATAACTACGTGTGGTTACGCCCCTACAATTGATCACATCGAATCGCACTTTCGTTAATAGTACACGGAATACAAAAATAGTAACTTAACATTACCTAAAATAATTTCTACATTTCATGCCTTGCGTTAGAAATCTATTAACAATCTAGTTATATCTATTTGCATTGTCTAATTAAAATACATAACATTTTGTTGCTTGGAGTACCTCATAAATAGGTTAATAGTGATGACGTATAAAGGAAGATTATAGTATCTTTTTATACCACAGGTTGGATACCAGCTCACAGCCTGCCTGGTATAGTAACCAAGCTGGTGAAAGTGAAACTATAGAATATATATTTATGTGTGTGTGTGTTGCAAAACATAGCAATGATTTCACATTATAATAAAAATTATTAAATGGTACGGTCGGTGATGGACGCTAAAATGTAGATAGAAATATAATAAATAAATATCCACTGACACACACAGCGCCAACTAGCCCATATTAAGCGAGGAGCTTGTAGTTAGGGTACTAAACAACTGATAAACAAACTTAAATATTTTTTTTTGTTAATACATAGAAACAGACATGTTCATGCACGTCAATGTTTGTAATGACCGGGGATCGAACCCGGAACCCGCAGTGTAGTAGCCGATTCTACGACATATGTGGTGTAATGGTCTAACACCACATAGGTATGTCGTAGAAAATGTAAATACTTTTTCGATTAGACTATCGGAATTTAATTCTGAAATCTATAAAAGCGAAATCGCGACAGAAGCTATTCTTAAATAACGGCGTCTTCAAATGCCAAATCAAAGTTCTTAGAAGTTGGATGCGTATATTATATATATAAATAATTCGATGACAGTCTACGGTGTGTTGGCTTACTTTGACAAAATCCTCCATTTTCCTGTTAGCGATCTTCATTGAGCCTTTTTCCTTATCAGTCATCGTTTTAGTAAACTAGTAGGATTGCGATCGGCAACTATCATTTTGATTGACGCTGCTATTTTGGCTTTCCTTATATTCCTTGTTAGGTAACGATGGCAATACAATTGATTATAAATTTTCTCTGAAATCATATTTTGACGGCTTTAAATCCAATAGTAAACGCGACATTAATATTTATACCTAGACGTAGTTACTCACAAAGGAATAAAATGGTTTACAAAACCAACAATTAGAGACACTTCACGTACGTTTTATCAGTATTTTTTTCTATTAGTCATGATACAATAAGCTCAAACGGCTTAAAATATTTTTGGTGGGAAATAGTTAATAAAAGTGGCGCTCTAAAACCAAAAGGTCGAAGATGCTAAGAGGAACTTTAGGGAGAAAGCATGTACCAGCAAGTACAGCTTAGAGTAACCACTCAGTGGTTGATTTACATTAAGTAAATATACAAATACAACAATCTTAGACTTTACTATCACTCAGATCCAAATACGAGGTCTTTTACTTTTTTTATCAAACATCATCATCATGAAAACAGATAATCATTGATTTCTGCCCCGATATTACCTACCTGAATGAGAATAAGTATATATAGCCTATTTAAAGGTATTGCTGAATGGATTTCAGGGTATTATAGTTCTTAACTTATGACATAAAGACGTTAAGTCACGATATCTAGTACTTGCACTGTCATTGACCCAGCAATCAGAAGCACAGATACACGTTTTGACGTGGAGAAAATACAATCATCATTGTCTACCATTGTCCACTGCCAAACTTTCCTGCGCGAAAACCATCCCGGTCCTGAAGAACCTGCTCCACCAATAATAATCGTCTCTATTGGACCGCCCAGTATCACACGTTATTCTCAAGAGATGTATTCACTCCAACACGTTTCGCTATATAGACCATCAGACCGTAGACCGTACATCCAAATAGGTGTTGAATAAAACCAACTGTCTGTGATCTTGGTTTTCTGGCAAATAACGCTACACGTTCAGTATGTTCAATAACGTTGTGTTATACAAGCATAATATCCTAGGATTCTCATGCAATTGACAGACACCATTTTAGCGCGACACGTAGATTTGCCGCGTCACGCCACTTGGCATATTCGCGTATAGAAATAGTCACGCCATACTAGGTCACGTATTATGATGTCACTATGTAGAATTATGTAGGATACATTGCTGCACTGGTTAAGCCATGTCGATGTGACAGAATAATCATTGGATTATGATTATTATATCATGTGCTTTTGTATCACTAGCATGGATAATGATCCATGCTAGTGATACAAAAGCAACCTAGTGTGCATAGTTGTTTTTGAAACTAAGTCCACAATTTTATTATACTTGGATTGTATTTTGTGAAAGAATTGTCGTGACTTAAACTTTTTGAAAACCAGCGGGCATATCAGTAACTTTATTATTTATAGGAGGCAAAATAGCTTTTAGCTCCAATGATGTTAGTGAAGTATCGCTTATAAACATTTGCAAGACCAAAGTTCTCAAAAATGCGTTGCCCATTAATAATGAGTGTTCGCTTTTGTTTATGGTTTGAGGCCGAAAAATTTATTCCCACTTGACACCATTGAGTTTAATATTATATTAGATAGTCCTTGTGCGGTTGACACCGTAGTGTATACAGGGACCGGGGTATCTCTCCGGAAACATTTCCAGTGGCACCTCATTCGACACTTATTCGTATGTTAATGAAAATGTCAACAAAATTAAAAACTTACATCAATTCAAATTTATGAAGTTTCTGATTGTATCCTTGAATGAGATATTTACAAGATCTAGTAGTGCTATATAAAAATATGTGTAATATTCTTTGTCCATTGGTATACGTAAATAAACATGCCTTAGAGGAAATTCTTGACAAAGCGAGTGCATCGCTCAAGCAAGTCTCAGGAATGGATCTCGTAAAAGCATCTTGCAATATATTTAATGCAACAACAATGTGGAAATCCTCTTAACAATGAAGGGAATATGCTATGTATATGAAAAGCAAACTAAGATGACCTATTTCATTAAAATGACATAGTTTTAACGATCGTGTGTACAGATATTGTAAATTCGAATACCAAAGGGATTGTTATTGCTTTTATAAACAGTGATGTCATTCTACTTACTCATTAGAATAGATGTATATGTCCACTTATTAATAACAACAACACCAGCAAACAAACACCTAATGATTTCCATGCGGGCATATATCCATCGGCTAGCCGCCCGCTACCTAAACAGGTCATCAGTCCGTCTGGTTGGTGGTCGGTCTAAGTTCCTTTTCTGGTTATGCGAGGCTTTATCTAATTAGAGCCTATAAATTCTACTAAACGTGATTAAAGAAGGACATGACGTAGGTACGAGTATGTATCACAAAACACCCGAGCTACATTAGCGTTCGTTCATAAATAACATCTAAATGTCGAACAGAGTCCTAAAAAACAGAAATGTCCGAGCAAAAATGTGTTTGTACTGCCCGAGGATTGAACAAGGAACTACTTTTCAACCATTACCGTATGTATCGTATAATGAAACACTCATTTGCGGAAAATAAGATTTTTTAAATCATTTGAATTTATCTAGAAAATTCCTTCAAAGTGTATTCCAAACGTATAAAGCTGGTAGCCGTTTATACTAAACGCGATCGCAAATGGGTATTTTACGACGCATTTGGAGCAGTATCAGGATTTTATATTTATTATGTTGACCTTTTTACTGAATTTTATGCTCGTATTTAAAAATAATAAAATTTCTCGACTTTATTTCACTTTTAGTGATGCAAAATTTGTCTACAAAAGCTGATTTTAGAGCTGCAGTTATATCAATATTAGTTTCATTAGTGGAGTGCAAAATCATATGAAATTATTTAAAACTTAGCGTCCCGTGGTTTCACCCACAAAGATCCAAATTCCGGGACATTCAGGGATGATATATCGTATGCATTGTTCTGCTGTGTAAAATATATTATCATTGTTTTAAGGAATATTAAGTTTCATCAAGATCGGCTTCACAGTATTTGCGTAAAACAGTAACAAACATACATCCACATATGTCCACACATTCTCACAAAATTTCTCGTTTAGGACTTTAATATGATAAAGCATATAACGATTGTTATTTTTGTAATCCCGATTTGACGATGCTTCATACAGTAAAGCTTATACCTACATATTAACTTCACATCGAATCAACAACCATCTACATCTGACAAAGTTTATTTTAGGACAGAAAGAAAGAAAGAAAAATCTTTATTCAAATAAATCTGTTACAGATAAATACTTTTGAATAGTCAATTGGAATATTGAATAGTCAATCAAAAAAAAAAGACAAATGTAGGACAATTTCGCCAGAAGAAGATTTTCGTGAGGTCTTGAATTAGACAATCTTTGTTCACCGTATGTCCCTGCTTGCCCAAGCAGCTGCTCTCAGCAGGATTTTATGACAGCTAGAGATAACGCTATCGCCGTAGCAAGCTTTTGGGCTTATACGAGTATGAAAGTTCTAATTTCTTTCCAAAACACTTACATCTAGTAGACGAAGTCTCCTTTTAGGCAAGATTTTTTCCTGTACCAGGAGAAAACACTCTCCATAACATTTGTGCAAAATATGCAATACTTACAGAATTTACACTAAAACAACTTTTAACAGCATATATAATATTGATAATCTTAAGATAATTCTTTAATTATTTATACATGTATTTGTATTGTAAGAAAAACATGTGTGTGAGTGTGTGTGTGTGTGTGATTTATCTATGGTTTGATATGTTTTTGCCGTAGATACGCTAAGAAGAAGAACACAAATTGTATTCATAGAACAAACTTTGTAGTTGCTTGTAGCCGACAGTAAAAAATCTTTGCATATTTATGCTTAGCATCGGAACAACTATTTTCAATGAGGTCAATAAACGTGAATCGTTGTTATCCCTCAGGGTAATACAGTCGAAACTTGTTGGTTGGACCAGAGTTAAATTTCATCTCGTATTACATAGGTATGCTGTTGTATAATTTAAACCCTCAGCTAAATTACTGTTTTTCAGCCTGAATAACAGACAAATGATGCACTTATATATCTTTTTCACCTGATAGTGAACTATGCATGTAATCGTCTGCATGTGGATCTTTTCTCTGTTCGTAGCATCCATGTTGCGATCTATCCTGACAAGCCGAACATAACATGTTTTGGAAGCTCGAGCCCGCTTTCCCTGCCTGTGAGTCCAGCAAAATCTGGTGCGGTTAGGGAATAGATACAACTCTGTAAGTAATGGTTGTTTCACCTGATTAAGGGGAAACTAATAACTCTTTAAAAAAAACCACTTTGGGAATTAAAATACAATGTTCTTAAGCGAGATCTATATGCTAGGTGACTCTAATATTGTTGTACGATCAATGACTCTTGAATAGATACTTAGCTGATAGATTGATGCATAAGGTAATAATGTATATCTCGTCAACTGGCCTGAAATAATTAAATAAATAAAAAAAACAAACGACATGCCATTAAATTCAATCAACTTCAGGCGGTCCTCCCAAACATTTGTCTTAACATGACATAAGACCGCTTGTATCAACACGCTTAATTTCAATAGAGAACATTGAACAATAGCATTTCGAGTGGTCCCGGGTTCCAAACAAGGTTTAATCCCTATTCAGTTTCATCACAGAGGTTTCTCAAAGAAGGGAATATAGTCCTTGTTCCGCTATGAGTTGAGTAAAATTTTCTTTGACTCTATTCGAAATGCTCTTTTGATTGGCGTGCACGCGACGAAGGAGCAAGTATTACTCATGTATTTTCAAAATAATTTAGATTTGATTATTAAGAAAATTGTTGTGTAAAGCAATAATAAAGATGTGATCATCTCTAATATCTTTTTATTTTACAGTTCTAGTAAATTCAAATTAAATTAAATTTGTTTGTCTCAATCAATGCCGCTCTGTCATGGTCTGGCTCACTGATGGATATCAGTGAGTATTTCCTTCTATATAATACTATTGTAAGGAATGATATATATCTCATACTCATAGTGAGCTTTCTTCAAATGTAATTATAATAATAAATAAATAATAAATATCCACTGATATTCACACAGCGCCATCTAGCCCCAAGTTAAGCGTGAAGCCTGAGTTATGGGTACTAATCAAAGGATAAACATACTTATATACGTTTTTTTGTACATACATACATATTATACATAGGAAACACACAATACTGTCACTATGACATAGCGAGCGACGTGATTATGGATGAAAATACTGCCCAACTGACGCGTGGGCAGAAATTTGCAGCAGGCACTTCTTTCTCCACAATCTGCGTCAACGTTATTAGTGAAAACTTATTATTATTATAAATAATAAATATCCACTGATATTAAGAAATTATGATTGCGATTTACATACCTCCCCATCTCAATATTACCTGCATTAATATCGGCCAATTAAAAATAAACTTACCACCTACAGCCATCAATGCATTCTCAGACCATCAAAGTCAAGAGGTTGATAATTAAAAAGTGAAAACTGGAAACCGTTCCCATTTCATTGTGCAGTTGGTAGATAACCTATTTTGGCGTGGCGCCAACAGCATCTGGGTCATTCGATAGGTCGTTGTATTTTTTAAAGGCCTCAAGTTTGTTATTTCTTTTTTGTTCAACAATTTAAGCTTGCGGTTGAGCCTACTTGTGGTTTGACAAAGCCATAAGGGTTGTTTGCGCAACGGTTGGACTAATTCACATTTTGATTAAATTGACGGTACCTAAACGCCAAATTTGACATGGTTAGTGCTGAGGGATCCTATAAGAAAAGATAATAGTGGAAACGATTAAAGAAGCCGGAACATTTAACGACAGAATCCTTAATGTCTGCATACAGGTGATTGAGCCTTCAATGTCCTTACCAAACAAATCGCACGAAGTTACATTCAATACCTATGGCGGTCCCGTCACGGGATTTGATCCAATGACCCCAAATCACTATGCAGCGATCACTCTCAGCGATTCTTAGACCACTTGCCAATTAAATAATATTCCACACAGTATTTGAAAGGATAATGCTACATTACATATCTATACTAATATTATAAAGCTGAAGAGTTTGTTTGTTTGTTTGAACGCGCTAATCTCAGGAACTACTAGTTTGATTTGAAAAATCAATATCATCACGCTACGAGCAATAGAAGTGGAGCAGCAATGAAGAATGTTTCAAAATCGGTGGATTTTTTCATGCTTGGAGCTTCCGCTGCGTACGCTGCGTAAAAATGGTTAACTTTTAGAGGTCTACAAAAAAGTCCACGACAGCATATGTCTATCTTTTAAGATTAGCTCGCTATAACATATTTGTTGCGAAAAAATTTTTCTTAAATAATGCATCATTTGCGAAGGTGATTTCATAAATATGATATTAATCTTTATCCAAATAAATACTTTATTTATCACAAGTATTTCATTTTAAACAAAATTGCCCTTTACATATCATTCAACTTAAATTAATATCTTATGAGATATTGCAGTTTTAACTCACCTATCTAAACGTAGTGGCGGCGGGTTAAAGAGAGCGTTATGCCAAAGTAACTTTTCCACGCGGACGAAGTCGCACGCAAAAGCTAGTAATAATATATTGCCTGACTAAAAGAACTTTTGAATAGTACCTATATGGTGTAATCGAGACTGTGGCTACTATACCAAGGGTTCCAGGGTTACATCTCCAGTCATGTTTGTAATGGCCTGGGTGTTTCTATGTTCAATGTGTATGTATTTACAAAAAAGTTTAAAGTATGTTTATAAGTTTTTTAATATTCATATTACAGGCTAAATGCTTAGTTTGGCGCTAGATGGTACTGTATGAGTGCCTGAGAATATTTTAATTAAATTATTTTATATTAAATTTGGGAACACTGAACTGCTTACTAAAATCAACAGATTCCCTAAATGACCAGTAACAAGGTTACCGCTGCAATAAAGGAGTATTTGCAAACAGTCCCAGCGTAAGGATTATCTCAGAATAGATGTTTCGTCTTAATTGCCCAACTTGAAAGTGTCCAATGTCATCTGAGTCGATGGTCTGGTCTGAGTCCTGCACACAATCTGCAAAAGTGATAGTAAAGTAAACGAGCATTACCAATGTTTGACAATTAAATTGATATGTTAATATCATTAATTTACACATTTTAGAATTACATTTTCTTTAGTAGTGGGTAGTCTAATAGATGAAAAAATAATAAATGCAATATTTGCGTGAAATTCCTAAATCGCCTTTTTTTATTACATAGCAAACATCATATGGTAGGCGAGGACGAAGGTTAACGTGTTCGCAATCGTATCCTGGACAGAAATTCAACCGGCGATGTCCTAACAAAAGAGGAATGAAAGCACAAGGTAACATATTGACTGAGGCATGAACTTTACTAGAGCAGAGTAAATATTCAACCGACGCCAAATTCATTTCGTCTTCAAACAAATGGATTTAAAGTATTATCATTTTACTTAGATAGGACTTATCATTGCAGCCATACATTCGACTGTAAGACTTGAGGGCTTTCGTTCAGGCAGGCAGACACCGGACTAGACATTTTACGCATACCTCGTTCGTTTCTCAGTAGAAAAAGGTAGGCTTTTACCCCGATCAGGGCAAGAAAATAAGTGGTCCGGGCTTGTACCTATATCCCTGTAAATTCCCTTGTTAATTCAGATTTCAATTAGATTTAATGGGATGCATTGCGATTAAGGTAACATGTTGAGGAAACCTCCCCATTAGTTAATATTTGATCAGCCTGTGAAATGGGAAAGCAATTGCTTACCAATTCATTTCAATTGCGAAAAGGTCGCTGTGTTCTTATTCTCACATAAATTACCACGTCCCATGCTCGTTGTGGTGAATGAATAAGATATACGTTGCGGTAATGGAACAGAACGATTTCAAATTGACAAGGATTTCTATTTATATTCCGTTTCCACATTTTAAATTTATCCATCTCAGTAATTTCAAAAGTTGAGCTTAGCATGAATTTGGACAAGACGAAAGTCACATTGGTAACACATTGGTACGTGGCGGGGTGGTCCTCCCGGTAGGAGGGAAACAGTCCAGACCATTGAGCTACCGACGCTCTTACCCATATGCGTGGATGGCGTGAATTCCCATTCGTTACTGGGGGTAACGAGTGTTTTTTTTTTAAATAAATTCCCACTCGTCACCGGAGGGGACAAAGCTAGGGGTGACGAGCGGGAACGACCATCCTTCTCGAGAATGGAAGGCGCAGGAATACTTATTAATAGGTTTTTTTAGTGACTGTTAACAGTCCCGTGTAAAATTACAAACTTACATATCCTAATTCATGAAATTGGTGAATCTGGTATATATAAATGTATGTATGTTTAATGCGAGTATTATAATTGTCGACATAATATCCTGAGAATATGGACTATGCTCATGGGCTTTGCTTGGCTCGTCTTGGCATTGCCATGCCCCCAGATTCCAAACTACGATGTGATATTTTTCCTGGCACCTAGTTGAAGTTGCCGGAATCCTCTGAGCATTGTTTTTATGCAATAACATTTTAACGTACAGCAATTTGTATATCAGAACTAAGAACCTGCATATTTTATTCTATAAAAAAATAAAATTAATATCATTGAATAGGTAGAAATAATAAATACACATTTAAAATTCCAGAGTAAGTATATGTAACAGAAGCAAGAACGTTTGTGTTGTTCAAAACGAAAACAGTCACAGAGAAAACATCAGCCAAGTAGATGGTAATTCTAATATGACTACAAAATCAACACTACTTTTAACTAAACTAAACCCCGCCGGTATCTAAACCACAACTTTCCATCTTTAATTTCCTCAGAATATTCCACGTAATAATTCGGTGGGCGTATAAATATTTCATGATGTCGGCTGTCGTATTGATTAAATTATGAAATTTTGGCGCTACTCCAGCCACACTCGGGTACGAGGCTATTAGGCAAATGTAAATCGAGTACATTACTGGTATACAGAGTCGAGAGCCTCACCGGCAAACGTAAATGGTCATGTTACACTCGACATTGTAGGAACAATGACACCAACGATTCGCAATTCTATGATCGTCTTGGCCATGCAAAAGATGAAATCAAAGACTAAAAATACTAATATAAATCGTAAAAATGACCGAAATAGGAATTAAAAACGTTAATGGAAGTTTGTCAGTATCGGAAATAAACTGCAAATCTCAAATCTCTGAGGAAGGTACTCTCACCTCTCTTTAAATTGCGAGTATCGCCATGGACGCTGGACATAGTACTCCCGTTTGACACTAGATATCCCGGTCCGGGCCTCTGTTTTCCTCACCTTCAACCAATCTTTCGTAAGACGAAGTTGATGTCCTCAACTAAGGGATAAAACTTGCATTGAAGTGAGATTTTTATCACAATTTTGTGTATTTTGATTCATTTAGTAAAATTATATTTGGTATAAATCTAACGTTTAATAAAATAATATTTTGCAGTAAGTCTTAAGTAAGAAAATGCTCCCTTATGAAAATATATGCCAAACTTGGTAAATATTTAAGTCTCCTGTCATACACATTGTGTACCTTAGTTGAAACTCATGTTACCGTTAGTAATAACATTTAACTACTATCCTAATACGCGGAACACACACCACAGTAATTACAGTTGTGAAAATGTTCCTAATGTTCACTTAGGTGAATCCCGTAAATTCTCGAGTAACAATCGTGATTCCCCGAAGCCGTTATAGGTGTCTAAATGGGCGAACCCTCGCATGGTAACCTACCGACATTTACAATGAAACGGTTTTGTACAGATTAAACTAACAAAGTGGTTGATCATCACTACATAGTATAAAACAAAGTGGCTTTTTTGTCCCTATGTCCCTATGTGCGTTTAAATCTTTAACACTACTCAACGGACTTTGATGCGGGTTTTTATAGATAGAGTGATTCAAGAGGAATTAAATTTTATCTCATCATTATCTCTAATTTGTAAACAATGGGGTTGATAAAATCGAAAAAATATATATGACGTACATGACCATAAAATCTAACAACCAAATTTAGTTTGAAAGATTTCTGGTGTGTAGTTTTTTTTATAATACGTAATAAACGGAGAATCACTATTTTTTCATTTTAAAGCTGTAGTACGTGTCTAAGTAAATATTTTTTTTAAATTTTATGTTACTTGCTGCTGCGGAATTCTCCACGGGCGAGTCCGACTCGCGCTTGGGCATTTTTTTTAAATGTTAATTGACAATCTCCCAACGGACAATATATAAAAAATAAATTCATATTAAGTGTACTTTTGCACTGTATTCTGACCTCACAGCGAATCATATTAAACGTGTCCTTTGTAAGTCGGATGTGCCATATAAACTCATTTCAGCACATTTGGTCAATTTTTTCGTGAATTGGACGAGCTCGGGCGGCCGCATACAAGCTCTAAATATTCATGGGGTCCGTTGGATGAAAGCGATAAATTTGCAAAAGTGCACACCCTCCCTCGCCCCTCTCTCTCGGTCAGATTATCTAACTGTATTTTTTTTTGTTTTATACAATCATGCATGAGGTTAACCAATTTTTACGTAAAATGCAATAAATGTATGTTGTGTTTTTGTGCTTTTATTGCTGGGGTAAATCCCCAAAAACCTTTATCTATATTTTTATAATTTCTAAATTTAAGTACATTTTCATTATATTTTGACAAAAATGTATAATGAAAATATTTATTATATTTTATTATTTGTTAACCTATATATATATATCGATATATATACATATATAATCGAAGCGATATCAAAAAGCAATCGAATAACCAAATATTAGAATCATTATATTTCTGTGTCTTGTGTTTACAAATGTATTTCTTTAAAGTCTCCAGAAAGTAATTAACGAGCGCCAAATGCCATCAAAATAACAGATATTTCTAAAAGTAACCATGCTTAACTTCAATCAAAATGTTTATTATATTTGTACGCTACTTCCTCAGGCTATGAAGCCACTCTACAAGATCACATAGTGGATTACGGCTCAACCCATAGGTTCTGTGATAGGCCTGTATACTACATTATAGGCTGCTTTATTTCCGCCGAGGAAATCAAGTCAAGAGTCTGATCGTTTTCAGATCAACCTCCAAACATAAACAAAATATAATTTTTGTTTAGAGTATCATGGTTATCAGCTAACAAAACTACGAGTTCAATGTTTTTTACACAACTCAGTTAATTGTTTTCACAAAACAACAATTTAATAGCTGGCAAACCGTTCTCTACGACCAATAACAAATAGCCGGGATATCGATGATCGTATTTACGCTGTTGTTCCAATTTAAAGTGGAACAAAAATTGTATCTGCGAAAGCGATTCGCTGGCACAATAGGCGATTGCGCGTTACGTTATAATGTTTCTAATATGAAAGGCTAATAATATTTTAATTCCATTTATTATCGTCATTATCATCTGTTTTGTTCGGTTGAATTTTATATTTTGCGCTTAGAACTGTTCTTGGTTTTGACGTGATTAGAATATAAACATACAAGTATGCTGAATAAACAATTTGAACACTGAGTGGCATTTAATTATTTGTAACTTAGGATCAAATACAAAAAGTCTATTTGTTCATAGGGAGCGATGAAACCCTCAAACAAGAATAGAATAACAAATCGAAACATTCATTGATTTAGACTGCACTGGCACGAAAATGAAGCGCGATATGTAAGCATACTTTTCGGGACAGTCCAAAATCAGAAATTACGCAAATTCTAGACGACTTTGTTACTTTGGACTTCAGAATGATGTTGCGATCGGTTATCACACATATCTTTCTCTCGCACTTTAACCTATTATATTCCACTACTGGAGTTACGTCTTCCCCATTTCGGACCACTCCCGTACTACTGTTTCCTGAACCCCCTAAGGGGCTCTTCGCAAGTCTTCGGTTCATCTGGGCGGCAATAATTCCTCCACTGCACTTTCTAAGACACAGTTACCAATCCTGAACTCGTCTACTAAGCTCCCACGTTCATCGGTTCGGCTGTAGGTTGGAATGCTCATAGCATTCCAAGCCACTTAAATCCAAGTTATGTAAGACATTGCACAGCTTCTAATAAAACCTGTCCCCTCACATTCCTATTCCTATCACGTTTTATATATATTGTATTATCTGTGGTAATTATACATAGTAAATTATCTGTGGTAATATACACATTGGGGTCAAAATTTAAACTTGATACAATTATGACGCAGGATCATTCCCTATTGTATCATTGGTCCAAACAGCTAACAATATTCAAATGTATGTTCATCCAAAGCTCACAGATAATTGTTTCTGTATATTAATGAATGCTATTGATTGAGTAGTCTGCCCACGCTCTCGTCTGGCATTCAGGAGAGCTATCAATAAACTGTAACGAAATATGCAATATATGAAAGCGTATATGGACATAACAATGAATGCGCACTTAGTTTGTGTTCGGGTATTTTGTCGAGTATTTTTGTTTCATGGCAGTTTGATTGTGGAAAAGAAACTTTTTAGTTTCTTTCGCTATGGCTTAAACTTGTAGGGATCGAATATCAAATTACACTGTAGACAAATTCAAGTAGGTTGACGTAAATTGGTGGAGCTATAACGCATTTAATAATGCAGAATTTATTAAATTAAGCGAGGACATATTAAAAGATCACAGCACTGAACCAATGTGGTGAGTAAATAGTTTGAGTCATGTGAGACCAGGTCCAGTAGTAAGAATTATTTTACAATATTATAAAAAGAAGACGTAAAGATACCGTCTTAAGCTAAATCTCGAGTTCCAACTGTACATATTTTGTAACATATAGGTCAACATTCTTTGAAAATATATAACTCAAAAGTAATTTTATTTTTCTGGATATACAAATTGTACACAAAAAAGTAAAACTACCAACGCGTCTACGTTCGTACACATACGCGAGATAACATTATAACTAAGCCTAACGTTAGATCCTGTTCGGAATAATAGCACTATATTTGTGAAATCTCATTACAGCAACTCCTGATTAGATGCCAAGGCCACAGCCAAGACGAGACGTCATAACGAGATAAGCTGGATTCGGTCCAAAATCCTCTTTTTCATTTTATGAGTTACACAGACAGACTAAGGTAAGTCTGCTCTCACAAATACTTAATATGGAAATATAGTTGCTTAGTTATCCGCGATGTTTAGAAATTAATTTAAAGTACTTAACGAGATCCACACTCGATTGTAGGTAATTCTTATACACTACTCTCATACATTATGTAATGGTTTAAAAGTCAACTACTGCTCTAAGGGTACGATAACCGTGCAGTAAAAACATTAATGTGCGCAAACATGTCTGTTTGATTTGTTTCTATCCGTTTGGGTGGTTTCTATCCTTGTTTTCTACACGGCATCGAAATGAAGACATTTTACCACAAACCACGTGTGTTTACTATGGATTGAATAGGTTTAATCCTTGCATTCTTATGTTCGCAGAATCAATAAAAACGTCTTCAAGTGCCTTCTAAAATACGAAAGATTTCGAGATATTTTATTTGACAACTCGATCATACACACACACACACAAATACGCGCACACAAACACGCGCGCACACCATGCGATAATTGCAAAACTGACCCGATCTTGAACACGCTGGACGCTACGCCGGAGGTTTTCCTGCTGCCAAATATGGATATATTTTTTTATAGTATAGGGGCAAACGAGCAGACAGATCACCTGATGGAAAGTGAATACTGCCGCCCATGGACATTTGCAACACCAAAGGTGCTACAAGATGCGTTGCCGGCCTTTTAAGAAAGAGTACGCTCTTTTCTTGAAGGTTTGCAGGTCGAATCTGTCCGGAAAAACCGCATGCGGCAACTCATTCCCCAATTTTGTGGTGCGGGCAGAAAGTTTCTGTTAAAACGCACAGTAGTACTTTGCCAACTGTCAAGGTGTTGGGGGTGGTAGAGTTGCCGCGTAGATCGACGGCGGAAAGAGGCGGCAGGGATCAGACCGAACAGTTCCCCGGAGCACTTCCCATGGTATATGCGATAGAGAATGCATATAAAGCAACATCTCTACGCAGTGCCAAGATGTCAAGCCCAGCCGAAAGATCATGGCAATCGACAACTCGAGTGTTCTTCGCTGAATGCGGTCTAGAGGAAGAAGCTGGTACTGAGGAGCCCCTGCCCAAAGATGAGAACAGTATTCTATTAGAGCCGTACCTACGCCTTATAAAGTTGTAGGCGGTGAGCTGGTTTGAAATACCGTCTCGATCTATTGAGCACGCCAAGCTTCTTCGAGGCTAATTTAGCCTTACCCTCTAGATGGCCACGAAACTGAACTTCGCTCGATATGTCGACACCAAGAATATCGATACTGGCTGCGGCAGTTAAAGGAGTGCTCTCGAAACAGTTTTTTTGCGGTGAATGCGCAAACTTGTGTCTTTTGCAAAGGGAATTAATTCTATGTCATTCATAAAATTGTGTAATTAATTGGGTTGTCAAATTAATTCCTAACCTCATTAGGCATGTTTAAATAAAGGTTGATGAAGCGAAATGTTTTTACCGTTTAAACTAAATGGATTATGTTTGAAATCGCTCGTGAAAACATGCTCTTTTGTGTGTAATTTAGCAACCAAATTAAATAGGGTAGCGGCAGAATCCGCCCATGGGGAGAGTAAATAAGGTAAGAGATGGTATTATGTAGGTTACGATGAGTGCGAAAGGGAGGCACGGATATTATTCGCTCGGGAGGGCTGAGGACATCTTGAGGTGAGTGGTCTTACTCTGAGATTTTAATATTTCGTACACATGTATTATACATGTACGTACGGGTATATAGATGAGATTATTGTTGTACTTATTACAATGTAAGAGCACGTTCCTTATTCCGTTGCTAAAGATGAACTTGGCAAATTAAATTGTCATCAAGATAAGCAATTTTCAAGAAAAGCAATTTGAAATTAGTCTTAAGCAGTTTTTTTATTAAATATTCATTTAAAACTCGTGAAAAGTTGTATTTGTTGTGAATAAGCTCCCGATTACACACCCTGCTTGGTGTTTTATTGCCCAAAGTTCCCATCGGCATGCTGTTTTGGATTATCTGTCTTTTCCAGAATGACGTTTTGATAAACATGTCTGCCGCGTAGATATATAATATAAACAAAAAAATTAATTTATTAATATATGCTATTTTAT